>JASGCC010003616.1:0-23270 GCA_030067915.1 Hydractinia echinata | reverse complement strand
AAAAATCGTTCGGGAAATGAGTTTACTCCCTGCTTACTTTCTTTTGTATACATCGACATATCGACTATACGGATTTACGGGAAATCGCGGTGTTTTCGGTTTCCGGCGATTAAACTGTTCATTCGCGTCTCATCAAAAATGAAAATATTTTTGAAACTAAAGTCTCATGGGTTTTAGTGGTAAAAATAATTTTAAAAATCGTTCGGGAAATGAGTTTACTCCCAGCTTACTTTCTTTGTATACATTCGACTATACGGGATTTACGGGAAATCGCGGGTTTTCGGTTGCCGGCGATTAAACTGCTTTCATTCGGCGTCTCATCAAAAATGAAAATATTTTTGAAAACTACAAGTCTCATGGGTTTTAGTGGTGAAAAAATAATTTTAAAAATCGTTCGGGAAATGAGTTTACTCCCTGCTTACTTTCTTTGTATACATTCGACTATACGGGATTTACGGGAAATCGCGGGTTTTCGGTTGCCGGCGATTAAACTGCTTTCATTCGGCGTCTCATCAAAAATGAAAATATTTTTGAAAACTACAAGTCTCATGGGTTTTAGTGGTGAAAAAATAATTTTAAAAATCGTTCGGGAAATGAGTTTACTCCCTGCTTACTTTCTTTGTATACATTCGACTATACGGCCGAGCCGGATTACGGGAATCGCGGGTTTTCGGTTCCGGGATTAAACTGCTTTCATTCGGCGTCTCATCAAAAATGAAATATTTTGAAAACTACAAGTCTCATGGGTTTAGTGGTGAAAAATAATTTTAAAAATCGTTCGGGAAATGAGTTTACTCCCTGGGTACTTTCTTTGTATACATTCACTATACGGCCGAGCCGGGATTTACGGGAAATCGCGGGTTTTCGGTTGCCGGCGATTAAACTGCTTTCATTCGGCGTCTCATCAAAAATGAAAATTTTTGAAAACTACAAGTCTCATGGTTTTAGTGGTGAAAAAATAATTTTAAAAATCGTTCGGGAAATGAGTTTACTCCCTGCTTACTTTCTTTGTATACATTCGACTATCCGGGATTTACGGGAAATCGCGGGTTTTCGGTTGCCGGCGATTAAACTGCTTTCATTCGGCGTCTCATCAAAAATGAAAATATTTTTGAAAACTACAAGTCTCATGGGTTTTAGTGGTGAAAAAATAATTTTAAAAATCGTTCGGGAAATGAGTTTACTCCCTGTACTTTCTTTGTATACATTCGACTATACGGCCGAGCGGGATTTACGGGAAATCGCGGGTTTTCGGTTGCCGGCGATTAAACTGTTTCATTCGGCGTCTCATCAAAAATGAAAATATTTTGAAAACTACAAGTCTCATGGGTTTTAGTGGTGAAAAAATAATTTTAAAAATCGTTCGGGAAATGAGTTTACTCCCTGCTTACTTTCTTTGTATACATTCGACTATACGGGATTTACGGGAAATCGCGGGTTTTCGGTTGCCGGCGATTAAACTGCTTTCATTCGGCGTCTCATCAAAAATGAAAATATTTTTGAAAACTACAAGTCTCATGGGTTTTAGTGGTGAAAAAATAATTTAAAAATCGTTCGGGAAATGAGTTTACTCCCTGCTTACTTTCTTTGTATACATTCGACTATACGGGATTTACGGGAAATCGCGGGTTTTCGGTTGCCGGCGATTAAACTGCTTTCATTCGGCGTCTCATCAAAAATGAAAATATTTTTGAAAACTACAAGTCTCATGGGTTTTAGTGGTGAAAAAATAATTTTAAAAATCGTTGGGGAAATGAGTTTACTCCCTGCTTACTTTCTTTGTATACATTCGACTATACGGCCGAGCCGGGATTTACGGGAAATCGCGGGTTTTCGGTTCCGCGATTAAACTGTTTCATTCGGCGTCTCATCAAAAATGAAAATTTTTTGAAAACTACAAGTCTCATGGGTTTTAGTGGTGAAAAAATAATTTTAAAAATCGTTCGGGAAATGAGTTTACTCCCTGCTTACTTTCTTTGTATACATTCGACTATACGGGATTTACGGGAAATCGCGGGTTTTCGGTTGCCGGAGATTAAACTGTTTCATTCGGCGTCTCATCAAAAATGAAAATATTTTTGAAAACTACAAGTCTCATGGGTTTTAGTGGTGAAAAAATAATTTTAAAAATCGTTCGGGAAATGAGTTTACTCCCTGTACTTTCTTTGTATACATTCGACTATACGGAGGGATTTACGGGAAATCGCGGGTTTTCGGTTGCCGGCGATTAAACTGCTTTCATTCGGCGTCTCATCAAAAATGAAAATATTTTTGAAAACTACAAGTCTCATGGGTTTTAGTGGTGAAAAAATAATTTTAAAAATCGTTCGGGAAATGAGTTTACTCCCTGTACTTTCTTTGTATACATTCACTATACGGGCCGAGCCGGATTTACGGGAAATCGCGGGTTTTCGGTTGCCGGCGATTAAACTGCTTTCATTCGGCGTCTCATCAAAAATGAAAATATTTTTGAAAACTACAAGTCTCATGGGTTTTAGTGGTGAAAAAATAATTTTAAAAATCGTTCGGGAAATGAGTTTACTCCCTGCTTACTTTCTTTGTATACATTCGACTATACGGGATTTACGGGAAATCGCGGGTTTTCGGTTGCCGGCGATTAAACTGCTTTCATTCGGCGTCTCATCAAAAATGAAAATTTTTGAAAACTACAAGTCTCATGGGTTTTAGTGGTGAAAAAATAATTTTAAAAATCGTTCGGGAAATGAGTTTACTCCCTGCTTACTTTCTTTGTATACATTCGACTATACGGCCGAGCCGGGATTTACGGGAAATCGCGGGTTTTCGGTTGCCGGAGATTAAACTGCTTTCATTCGGCGTCTCATCAAAAATGAAAAATTTTTTGAAAACTACAAGTCTCATGGGTTTTAGTGGTGAAAAAATAATTTTAAAAATCGTTCGGGAAATGAGTTTACTCCCTGCTTACTTTCTTTGTATACATTCGACTATACGGGATTTACGGGAAATCGCGGGTTTTCGGTTGCCGGCGATTAAACTGCTTTCATTCGGCGTCTCATCAAAAATGAAAATTTTTGAAAACTACAAGTCTCATGGGTTTTAGTGGTGAAAAAATAATTTTAAAAATCGTTCGGGAAATGAGTTTACTCCCTGCTTACTTTCTTTGTATACATTCGACTATACGGGATTTACGGGAAATCGCGGGTTTTCGGTTGCCGGCGATTAAACTGCTTTCATTCGGCGTCTCATCAAAAATGAAAAATATTTTTGAAAACTACAAGTCTCATGGGTTTTAGTGGTGAAAAAATAATTTTAAAAATCGTTCGGGAAATGAGTTTACTCCCTGCTTACTTTCTTTGTATACATTCGACTATACGGGATTTACGGGAAATCGCGGGTTTTCGGTTGCCGGCGATTAAACTGCTTTCATTCGGCGTCTCATCAAAAATGAAAATATTTTTGAAAACTACAAGTCTCATGGGTTTTAGTGGTGAAAAAATAATTTAAAAATCGTTCGGGAAATGAGTTTACTCCCTGCTTACTTTCTTTGTATACATTCGACTATACGGGATTTACGGGAAATCGCGGGTTTTCGGTTGCCGGCGATTAAACTGCTTTCATTCGGCGTCTCATCAAAAATGAAAATATTTTTGAAAACTACAAGTCTCATGGTTTTAGTGGTGAAAAAATAATTTTAAAAATCGTTCGGGAAATGAGTTTACTCCCTGCTTACTTTCTTTGTATACATTCGACTATACGAGCGGATTTACGGGAAATCGCGGTTTTCGGTTGCCGGCGATTAAACTGCTTTCATTCGGCGTCTCATCAAAAATGAAAATATTTTTGAAAACTACAAGTCTCATGGGTTTTAGTGGTGAAAAAATAATTTTAAAAATCGTTCGGGAAATGAGTTTACTCCCTGCTTACTTTCTTTGTATACATTCGACTATACGGGATTTACGGGAAATCGCGGGTTTTCGGTTGCCGGCGATTAAACTGCTTTCATTCGGCGTCTCATCAAAAATGAAAATATTTTTGAAAACTACAAGTCTCATGGGTTTTAGTGGTGAAAAAATAATTTTAAAAATCGTTCGGGAAATGAGTTTACTCCCTGCTTACTTTCTTTGTATACATTCGACTATACGGCCGAGGGATTTACGGGAAATCGCGGGTTTTCGGTTGCCGGCGATTAAACTGCTTTCATTCGGCGTCTCATCAAAAATGAAAATATTTTTAAAACTACAAGTCTCATGGGTTTTAGTGGTGAAAAAATAATTTTAAAAATCGTTCGGGAAATGAGTTTACTCCCTGCTTACTTTCTTTGTATACATTCGACTATACGGGATTTACGGGAAATCGCGGGTTTTCGGTTGCCGGCGATTAAACTGCTTTCATTCGGCGTCTCATCAAAAATGAAAATATTTTTGAAAACTACAAGTCTCATGGGTTTTAGTGGTGAAAAAATAATTTTAAAAATCGTTCGGGAAATGAGTTTACTCCCTGCTTACTTTCTTTGTATACATTCGACTATACGGGATTTACGGGAAATCGCGGGTTTTCGGTTCCGGAGATTAAACTGTTTCATTCGGCGTCTCATCAAAAATGAAAATATTTTTGAAAACTACAAGTCTCATGGGTTTTAGTGGTGAAAAAATAATTTTAAAAATCGTTCGGGAAATGAGTTTACTCCCTGTACTTTCTTTGTATACATTCGACTATACGCCGAGCGGGATTTACGGGAAATCGCGGGTTTTCGGTTGCCGGCGATTAAACTGCTTTCATTCGGCGTCTCATCAAAAATGAAAATATTTTTGAAAACTACAAGTCTCATGGGTTTTAGTGGTGAAAAAATAATTTTAAAAATCGTTCGGGAAATGAGTTTACTCCCTGCTTACTTTCTTTGTATACATTCGACTATACGGACGAGCGGGATTTACGGGAAATCGCGGGTTTTCGGTTGCCGGCGATTAAACTGCTTTCATTCGGCGTCTCATCAAAAATGAAAATATTTTTGAAAACTACAAGTCTCATGGGTTTTAGTGGTGAAAAAATAATTTTAAAAATCGTTCGGGAAATGAGTTTACTCCCTGCTTACTTTCTTTGTATACATTCGACTATACGGGATTTACGGGAAATCGCGGGTTTTCGGTTGCCGGCGATTAAACTGCTTTCATTCGGCGTCTCATCAAAAATGAAAATATTTTTGAAAACTACAAGTCTCATGGTTTTAGTGGTGAAAAAATAATTTTAAAAATCGTTCGGGAAATGAGTTTACTCCCTGCTTACTTTCTTTGTATACATTCGACTATACGGGATTTACGGGAAATCGCGGGTTTTCGGTTGCCGGCGATTAAACTGCTTTCATTCGGCGTCTCATCAAAAATGAAAATATTTTTGAAAACTACAAGTCTCATGGGTTTTAGTGGTGAAAAAATAATTTTAAAAATCGTTCGGGAAATGAGTTTACTCCCTGCTTACTTTCTTTGTATACATTCGACTATACGGGCCGAGCGGATTTACGGGAAATCGCGGGTTTTCGGTTGCCGGCGATTAAACTGCTTTCATTCGGCGTCTCATCAAAAATGAAAATATTTTTGAAAACTACAAGTCTCATGGGTTTTAGTGGTGAAAAAATAATTTTAAAAATCGTTCGGGAAATGAGTTTACTCCCTGCTTACTTTCTTTGTATACATTCGACTATACGGATTTACGGGAAATCGCGGGTTTTCGGTTGCCGGCGATTAAACTGCTTTCATTCGGCGTCTCATCAAAAATGAAAATATTTTTGAAAACTACAAGTCTCATGGTTTTAGTGGTGAAAAAATAATTTTAAAAATCGTTCGGGAAATGAGTTTACTCCCTGCTTACTTTCTTTGTATACATTCGACTATACGGGATTTACGGGAAATCGCGGGTTTTCGGTTGCCGGCGATTAAACTGCTTTCATTCGGCGTCTCATCAAAAATGAAAATTTTTTGAAAACTACAAGTCTCATGGGTTTTAGTGGTGAAAAAATAATTTTAAAAATCGTTCGGGAAATGAGTTTACTCCCTGTACTTTCTTTGTATACATTCGACTATACGGGCCGACGGGATTTACGGGAAATCGCGGGTTTTCGGTTGCCGGCGATTAAACTGCTTTCATTCGGCGTCTCATCAAAAATGAAAATATTTTTGAAAACTACAAGTCTCATGGGTTTTAGTGGTGAAAAAATAATTTTAAAAATCGTTCGGGAAATGAGTTTACTCCCTGCTTACTTTCTTTGTATACATTCGACTATACGGGATTTACGGGAAATCGCGGG
Source organism: Hydractinia echinata (assembly GCA_030067915.1). Classification (NCBI taxonomy): domain Eukaryota; kingdom Metazoa; phylum Cnidaria; class Hydrozoa; order Anthoathecata; family Hydractiniidae; genus Hydractinia; species Hydractinia echinata. Next base: position 16,990 of record JASGCC010003616.1, on the reverse strand, counting down.
TTTTCGGTTGCCGGCGATTAAACTGCTTTCATTCGGCGTCTCATCAAAAATGAAAATATTTTGAAAACTACAAGTCTCATGGGTTTTAGTGGTGAAAAAATAATTTTAAAAATCGTTCGGGAAATGAGTTTACTCCCTGCTTACTTTCTTTGTATACATTCGACTATACGGGCCGAGCGGGATTTACGGGAAATCGCGGGTTTTCGGTTGCCGGCGATTAAACTGCTTTCATTCGGCGTCTCATCAAAAATGAAAATATTTTTGAAAACTACAAGTCTCATGGGTTTTAGTGGTGAAAAAATAATTTTAAAAATCGTTCGGGAAATGAGTTTACTCCCTGCTTACTTTCTTTGTATACATTCGACTATACGGCCGAGCCGGATTTACGGGAAATCGCGGGTTTTCGGTTGCCGGCGATTAAACTGCTTTCATTCGGCGTCTCATCAAAAATGAAAATATTTTTGAAAACTACAAGTCTCATGGGTTTTAGTGGTGAAAAAATAATTTTAAAAATCGTTCGGGAAATGAGTTTACTCCCTGCTTACTTTCTTTGTATACATTCGACTATACGGGATTTACGGGAAATCGCGGGTTTTCGGTTGCCGGCGATTAAACTGCTTTCATTCGGCGTCTCATCAAAAATGAAAATATTTTGAAAACTACAAGTCTCATGGGTTTTAGTGGTGAAAAAATAATTTTAAAAATCGTTCGGGAAATGAGTTTACTCCCTGCTTACTTTCTTTGTATACATTCGACTATACGGGATTTACGGGAAATCGCGGGTTTTCGGTTGCCGGCGATTAAACTGCTTTCATTCGGCGTCTCATCAAAAATGAAAATATTTTTGAAAACTACAAGTCTCATGGTTTTAGTGGTGAAAAAATAATTTTAAAAATCGTTCGGGAAATGAGTTTACTCCCTGCTTACTTTCTTTGTATACATTCGACTATACGGGATCGGGATTACGGGAAATCGCGGTTTTCGGTTGCCGGCGATTAAACTGCTTTCATTCGGCGTCTCATCAAAAATGAAAATATTTTTGAAAACTACAAGTCTCATGGGTTTTAGTGGTGAAAAAATAATTTTAAAAATCGTTCGGGAAATGAGTTTACTCCCTGCTTACTTTCTTTGTATACATTCGACTATACGGGATTTACGGGAAATCGCGGGTTTTCGGTTGCCGGCGATTAAACTGCTTTCATTCGGCGTCTCATCAAAAATGAAAATATTTTTGAAAACTACAAGTCTCATGGGTTTTAGTGGTGAAAAAATAATTTTAAAAATCGTTCGGGAAATGAGTTTACTCCCTGCTTACTTTCTTTGTATACATTCGACTATACGGGCCGCCGGATTTACGGGAAATCGCGGGTTTTCGGTTGCCGGCGATTAAACTGCTTTCATTCGGCGTCTCATCAAAAATGAAAATATTTTTGAAAACTACAAGTCTCATGGGTTTTAGTGGTGAAAAAATAATTTTAAAAATCGTTCGGGAAATGAGTTTACTCCCTGCTTACTTTCTTTGTATACATTCGACTATACGGGATTTACGGGAAATCGCGGGTTTTCGGTTGCCGGCGATTAAACTGCTTTCATTCGGCGTCTCATCAAAAATGAAAATATTTTTGAAAACTACAAGTCTCATGGGTTTTAGTGGTGAAAAAATAATTTTAAAAATCGTTCGGGAAATGAGTTTACTCCCTGCTTACTTTCTTTGTATACATTCGACTATACGGGATTTACGGGAAATCGCGGGTTTTCGGTTGCCGGCGATTAAACTGCTTTCATTCGGCGTCTCATCAAAAATGAAAATATTTTTGAAAACTACAAGTCTCATGGGTTTTAGTGGTGAAAAAATAATTTTAAAAATCGTTCGGGAAATGAGTTTACTCCCTGCTTACTTTCTTTGTATACATTCGACTATACGGGATTTACGGAAATCGCGGGTTTTCGGTTGCCGGCGATTAAACTGCTTTCATTCGGCGTCTCATCAAAAATGAAAATATTTTTGAAAACTACAAGTCTCATGGGTTTTAGTGGTGAAAAAATAATTTTAAAAATCGTTCGGAAATGAGTTTACTCCCTGCTTACTTTCTTTGTATACATTCGACTATACGGGATTTACGGGAAATCGCGGGTTTTCGGTTGCCGGCGATTAAACTGCTTTCATTCGGCGTCTCATCAAAAATGAAAATATTTTTGAAAACTACAAGTCTCATGGGTTTTAGTGGTGAAAAAATAATTTTAAAAATCGTTCGGGAAATGAGTTTACTCCCTGCTTACTTTCTTTGTATACATTCGACTATACGGCCGATCCGGGATTTACGGGAAATCGCGGGTTTTCGGTTGCCGGCGATTAAACTGCTTTCATTCGGCGTCTCATCAAAAATGAAAATATTTTTGAAAACTACAAGTCTCATGGGTTTTAGTGGTGAAAAAATAATTTTAAAAATCGTTCGGGAAATGAGTTTACTCCCTGCTTACTTTCTTTGTATACATTCGACTATACGGGATTTACGGGAAATCGCGGGTTTTCGGTTGCCGGCGATTAAACTGCTTTCATTCGGCGTCTCATCAAAAATGAAAATATTTTTGAAAACTACAAGTCTCATGGGTTTTAGTGGTGAAAAAATAATTTTAAAAATCGTTCGGGAAATGAGTTTACTCCCTGCTTACTTTCTTTGTATACATTCGACTATACGGGATTTACGGAAATCGCGGGTTTTCGGTTGCCGGCGATTAAACTGCTTTCATTCGGCGTCTCATCAAAAATGAAAATATTTTTGAAAACTACAAGTCTCATGGGTTTTAGTGGTGAAAAAATAATTTTAAAAATCGTTCGGGAAATGAGTTTACTCCCTGCTTACTTTCTTTGTATACATTCGACTATACGGGATTTACGGGAAATCGCGGGTTTTCGGTTGCCGGCGATTAAACTGCTTTCATTCGGCGTCTCATCAAAAATGAAAATATTTTTGAAAACTACAAGTCTCATGGGTTTTAGTGGTGAAAAAATAATTTTAAAAATCGTTCGGGAAATGAGTTTACTCCCTGCTTACTTTCTTTGTATACATTCGACTATACGGGCCGACGGGATTTACGGGAAATCGCGGGTTTTCGGTTGCCGGCGATTAAACTGCTTTCATTCGGCGTCTCATCAAAAATGAAAATATTTTTGAAAACTACAAGTCTCATGGGTTTTAGTGGTGAAAAAATAATTTTAAAAATCGTTCGGGAAATGAGTTTACTCCCTGCTTACTTTCTTTGTATACATTCACATACGGCCGAGCCGGGATTTACGGGAAATCGCGGGTTTTCGGTTGCCGGCGATTAAACTGCTTTCATTCGGCGTCTCATCAAAAATGAAAATTTTTTGAAAACTACAAGTCTCATGGGTTTTAGTGGTGAAAAAATAATTTTAAAAATCGTTCGGGAAATGAGTTTACTCCCTGCTTACTTTCTTTGTATACATTCGACTATACGGGCCGAGCCGGATTTACGGGAAATCGCGGGTTTTCGGTTGCCGGCGATTAAACTGCTTTCATTCGGCGTCTCATCAAAAATGAAAATATTTTTGAAAACTACAAGTCTCATGGGTTTTAGTGGTGAAAAAATAATTTTAAAAATCGTTCGGGAAATGAGTTTACTCCCTGCTTACTTTCTTTGTATACATTCGACTATACGGGATTTACGGGAAATCGCGGGTTTTCGGTTGCCGGCGATTAAACTGCTTTCATTCGGCGTCTCATCAAAAATGAAAATTTTTTGAAAACTACAAGTCTCATGGGTTTTAGTGGTGAAAAATAATTTTAAAAATCGTTCGGGAAATGAGTTTACTCCCTGCTTACTTTCTTTGTATACATTCGACTATACGGGATTTACGGGAAATCGCGGGTTTTCGGTTGCCGCGATTAAACTGTTTCATTCGGCGTCTCATCAAAAATGAAAATATTTTTGAAAACTACAAGTCTCATGGGTTTTAGTGGTGAAAAAATAATTTTAAAAATCGTTCGGGAAATGAGTTTACTCCCTGTACTTTCTTTGTATACATTCGACTATACGGGCGACGGGATTTACGGGAAATCGCGGGTTTTCGGTTGCCGGCGATTAAACTGCTTTCATTCGGCGTCTCATCAAAAATGAAAATATTTTTGAAAACTACAAGTCTCATGGGTTTTAGTGGTGAAAAAATAATTTTAAAAATCGTTCGGGAAATGAGTTTACTCCCTGCTTACTTTCTTTGTATACATTCGACTATACGGGATTTACGGGAAATCGCGGGTTTTCGGTTGCCGGCGATTAAACTGCTTTCATTCGGCGTCTCATCAAAAATGAAAATTTTTGAAAACTACAAGTCTCATGGGTTTTAGTGGTGAAAAAATAATTTTAAAAATCGTTCGGGAAATGAGTTTACTCCCTGCTTACTTTCTTTGTATACATTCGACTATACGGGATTTACGGGAAATCGCGGGTTTTCGGTTGCCGGCGATTAAACTGCTTTCATTCGGCGTCTCATCAAAAATGAAAAATTTTTTGAAAACTACAAGTCTCATGGGTTTTAGTGGTGAAAAAATTTTTAAAAATCGTTCGGGAAATGAGTTTACTCCCTGCTTACTTTCTTTGTATACATTCGACTATACGGGATTTACGGGAAATCGCGGGTTTTCGGTTGCCGGCGATTAAACTGCTTTCATTCGGCGTCTCATCAAAAATGAAAATATTTTTGAAAACTACAAGTCTCATGGGTTTTAGTGGTGAAAAAATAATTTTAAAAATCGTTCGGGAAATGAGTTTACTCCCTGCTTACTTTCTTTGTATACATTCGACTATACGGGATTTACGGGAAATCGCGGGTTTTCGGTTGCCGGCGATTAAACTGCTTTCATTCGGCGTCTCATCAAAAATGAAAATATTTTTGAAAACTACAAGTCTCATGGGTTTTAGTGGTGAAAAAATAATTTTAAAAATCGTTCGGGAAATGAGTTTACTCCCTGCTTACTTTCTTTGTATACATTCGACTATACGGGATTTACGGGAAATCGCGGGTTTTCGGTTGCCGGCGATTAAACTGCTTTCATTCGGCGTCTCATCAAAAATGAAAATATTTTTGAAAACTACAAGTCTCATGGGTTTTAGTGGTGAAAAAATAATTTTAAAAATCGTTCGGGAAATGAGTTTACTCCCTGCTTACTTTCTTTGTATACATTCGACTATACGCGGATTTACGGGAAATCGCGGGTTTTCGGTTGCCGGCGATTAAACTGCTTTCATTCGGCGTCTCATCAAAAATGAAAATATTTTTGAAAACTACAAGTCTCATGGGTTTTAGTGGTGAAAAAATAATTTTAAAAATCGTTCGGGAAATGAGTTTACTCCCTGCTTACTTTCTTTGTATACATTCGACTATATACGGGATTTACGGGAAATCGCGGGTTTTCGGTTGCCGGCGATTAAACTGCTTTCATTCGGCGTCTCATCAAAAATGAAATATTTTGAAAACTACAAGTCTCATGGGTTTTAGTGGTGAAAAAATAATTTTAAAAATCGTTCGGGAAATGAGTTTACTCCCTGCTTACTTTCTTTGTATACATTCGACTATACGGGATTTACGGGAAATCGCGGGTTTTCGGTTGCCGGCGATTAAACTGCTTTCATTCGGCGTCTCATCAAAAATGAAAATATTTTGAAAACTACAAGTTCTCATGGGTTTTAGTGGTGAAAAAATAATTTTAAAAATCGTTCGGGAAATGAGTTTACTCCCTGCTTACTTTCTTTGTATACATTCGACTATACGGGATTTACGGGAAATCGCGGGTTTTCGGTTGCCGGCGATTAAACTGCTTTCATTCGGCGTCTCATCAAAAATGAAAAATTTTTGAAAACTACAAGTCTCATGGGTTTTAGTGGTGAAAAATAATTTTAAAAATCGTTCGGGAAATGAGTTTACTCCCTGCTTACTTTCTTTGTATACATTCGACTATACGGGCCGAGCCGGGATTTACGGGAAATCGCGGGTTTTCGGTTGCCGGCGATTAAACTGCTTTCATTCGGCGTCTCATCAAAATGAAAATATTTTTGAAAACTACAAGTCTCATGGGTTTTAGTGGTGAAAAAATAATTTAAAATCGTTCGGGAAATGAGTTTACTCCCTGCTTACTTTCTTTGTATACATTCGACTATACGGGATTTACGGGAAATCGCGGGTTTTCGGTTGCCGGCGATTAAACTGCTTTCATTGGCGTCTCATCAAAAATGAAAATATTTTTGAAAACTACAAGTCTCATGGGTTTTAGTGGTGAAAAAATAATTTTAAAAATCGTTCGGGAAATGAGTTTACTCCCTGCTTACTTTCTTTGTATCGACTATACGGGCCGATCCGGGATTTACGGGAAATCGCGGGTTTTCGGTTGCCGGCGATTAAACTGCTTTCATTCGGCGTCTCATCAAAAATGAAAATATTTTTGAAAACTACAAGTCTCATGGGTTTTAGTGGTGAAAAAATAATTTTAAAAATCGTTCGGGAAATGAGTTTACCCCTGCTTACTTTCTTTGTATACATTCGACTATACGGGATTTACGGGAAATCGCGGGTTTTCGGTTGCCGGCGATTAAACTGCTTTCATTCGGCGTCTCATCAAAAATGAAAATATTTTTGAAAACTACAAGTCTCATGGGTTTTAGTGGTGAAAAAATAATTTTAAAAATCGTTCGGGAAATGAGTTTACTCCCTGCTTACTTTCTTTGTATACATTCGACTATACGGGATTTACGGGAAATCGCGGGTTTTCGGTTGCCGGCGATTAAACTGCTTTCATTCGGCGTCTCATCAAAAATGAAAATATTTTTGAAAACTACAAGTCTCATGGGTTTTAGTGGTGAAAAAATAATTTTAAAAATCGTTCGGGAAATGAGTTTACTCCCTGCTTACTTTCTTTGTATACATTCGACTATCGAGGGATTTACGGGAAATCGCGGGTTTTCGGTTGCCGGCGATTAAACTGCTTTCATTCGGCGTCTCATCAAAAATGAAAATATTTTTGAAAACTACAAGTCTCATGGGTTTTAGTGGTGAAAAAATAATTTTAAAAATCGTTCGGGAAATGAGTTTACTCCCTGCTTACTTTCTTTGTATACATTCGACTATACGGGATTTACGGGAAATCGCGGGTTTTCGGTTGCCGGCGATTAAACTGTTTTCATTCGGCGTCTCATCAAAATGAAATATTTTTGAAAACTACAAGTCTCATGGGTTTTAGTGGTGAAAAAATAATTTTAAAAATCGTTCGGGAAATGAGTTTACTCCCTGCTTACTTTCTTTGTATACATTCGACTATACGGGATTTACGGGAAATCGCGGGTTTTCGGTTGCCGGCGATTAAACTGCTTTCATTCGGCGTCTCATCAAAAATGAAAATATTTTTGAAAACTACAAGTCTCATGGGTTTTAGTGGTGAAAAAATAATTTTAAAAATCGTTCGGGAAATGAGTTTACTCCCTGCTTACTTTCTTTGTATACATTCGACTATACGAGTCCGGATTTACGGGAAATCGCGGGTTTTCGGTTGCCGGCGATTAAACTGCTTTCATTCGGCGTCTCATCAAAAATGAAAATATTTTTGAAAACTACAAGTCTCATGGGTTTTAGTGGTGAAAAATAATTTTAAAAATCGTTCGGGAAATGAGTTTACTCCCTGCTTACTTTCTTTGTATACATTCGACTATACGGGATTTACGGGAAATCGCGGGTTTTCGGTTGCCGGCGATTAAACTGCTTTCATTCGGCGTCTCATCAAAAATGAAAATATTTTTGAAAACTACAAGTCTCATGGGTTTTAGTGGTGAAAAAATAATTTTAAAAATCGTTCGGGAAATGAGTTTACTCCCTGCTTACTTTCTTTGTATACATTCGACTATACGGGATTTACGGGAAATCGCGGGTTTTCGGTTGCCGGCGATTAAACTGCTTTCATTCGGCGTCTCATCAAAAATGAAAATATTTTGAAAACTACAAGTCTCATGGGTTTTTGTGGTGAAAAATAATTTTAAAAATCGTTCGGGAAATGAGTTTACTCCCTGCTTTTTCTTTGTATACATTCACTATATACGGGATTTACGGGAAATCGCGGGTTTTCGGTTGCCGGCGATTAAACTGCTTTCATTCGGCGTCTCATCAAAAATGAAAATATTTTTGAAAACTACAAGTCTCATGGGTTTTAGTGGTGAAAAAATAATTTAAAAATCGTTCGGGAAATGAGTTTACTCCCTGCTTACTTTCTTTGTATACATTCGACTATACGGGATTTACGGGAAATCGCGGGTTTTCGGTTGCCGGCGATTAAACTGCTTTCATTCGGCGTCTCATCAAAAATGAAAATATTTTTGAAAACTACAAGTCTCATGGGTTTTAGTGGTGAAAAAATAATTTTAAAAATCGTTCGGGAAATGAGTTTACTCCCTGCTTACTTTCTTTGTATACATTCGACTATACGGGCCGAGCCGGGATTTACGGGAAATCGCGGGTTTTCGGTTGCCGGCGATTAAACTGCTTTCATTCGGCGTCTCATCAAAAATGAAAATATTTTTGAAAACTACAAGTCTCATGGGTTTTAGTGGTGAAAAAATAATTTTAAAAATCGTTCGGGAAATGAGTTTACTCCCTGCTTACTTTCTTTGTATACATTCGAATATACGGGATTTACGGGAAATCGCGGGTTTTCGGTTGTCGGCGATTAAACTGGTTTCATTCGGCGTCTCATCAAAATGAAAATATTTTTGAAAACTACAAGTCTCATGGGTTTTAGTGGTGAAAAATAATTTTAAAAATCGTTCGGGAAATGAGTTTACTCCCTGCTTACTTTCTTTGTATACATTCGACTATACGGGATTTACGGGAAATCGCGGGTTTTCGGTTGCCGGCGATTAAACTGCTTTCATTCGCGTCTCATCAAAAATGAAAATATTTTTGAAAACTACAAGTCTCATGGGTTTTAGTGGTGAAAAAATAATTTTAAAAATCGTTCGGGAAATGAGTTTACTCCCTGCTTACTTTCTTTGTATACATTCGACTATACGGGCCGAGTCCGGGATTTACGGGAAATCGCGGGTTTTCGGTTGCCGGCGATTAAACTGCTTTCATTCGGCGTCTCATCAAAAATGAAAATATTTTTGAAAACTACAAGTCTCATGGGTTTTAGTGGTGAAAAAATAATTTTAAAAATCGTTCGGGAAATGAGTTTACTCCCTGCTTACTTTCTTTGTATACATTCGACTATACGGGATTTACGGGAAATCGCGGGTTTTCGGTTGCCGGCGATTAAACTGCTTTCATTGGCGTCTCATCAAAAATGAAATATTTTTTGAAAACTACAAGTCTCATGGGTTTTAGTGGTGAAAAAATAATTTTAAAAATCGTTCGGGAAATGAGTTTACTCCCTGCTTACTTTCTTTGTATACATTCGACTATACGGGCCGACGGGATTTACGGGAAATCGCGGGTTTTCGGTTGCCGGCGATTAAACTGCTTTCATTCGGCGTCTCATCAAAAATGAAAATATTTTTGAAAACTACAAGTCTCATGGGTTTTAGTGGTGAAAAAATAATTTTAAAAATCGTTCGGGAAATGAGTTTACTCCCTGCTTACTTTCTTTGTATACATTCGACTATACGGCCGACGGGATTTACGGGAAATCGCGGGTTTTCGGTTGCCGGCGATTAAACTGCTTTCATTCGGCGTCTCATCAAAAATGAAAATATTTTTGAAAACTACAAGTCTCATGGGTTTTAGTGGTGAAAAAATAATTTTAAAAATCGTTCGGGAAATGAGTTTACTCCCTGCTTACTTTCTTTGTATACATTCGACTATACGGGATTTACGGGAAATCGCGGGTTTTCGGTTGCCGGCAATTAAACTGCTTTCATTCGGCGTCTCATCAAAAATGAAAATATTTTTGAAAACTACAAGTCTCATGGGTTTTAGTGGTGAAAAAATAATTTTAAAAATCGTTCGGGAAATGAGTTTACTCCCTGCTTACTTTCTTTGTATACATTCGACTATACGGGATTTACGGGAAATCGCGGGTTTTCGGTTGCCGGCGATTAAACTGCTTTCATTCGGCGTCTCATCAAAAATGAAAATATTTTTGAAAACTACAAGTCTCATGGGTTTTAGTGGTGAAAAAATAATTTTAAAAATCGTTCGGGAAATGAGTTTACTCCCTGCTTACTTTCTTTGTATACATTCGACTATACGGGATTTACGGGAAATCGCGGGTTTTCGGTTGCCGGCGATTAAACTGCTTTCATTCGGCGTCTCATCAAAAATGAAAATATTTTTAAAACTACAAGTCTCATGGGTTTTAGTGGTGAAAAAATAATTTTAAAAATCGTTCGGGAAATGAGTTTACTCCCTGCTTACTTTCTTTGTATACATTCGACTATACGGGCCGATCGGGATTTACGGGAAATCGCGGGTTTTCGGTTGCCGGCGATTAAACTGCTTTCATTCGGCGTCTCATCAAAAATGAAAATATTTTTGAAAACTACAAGTCTCATGGGTTTTAGTGGTGAAAAAATAATTTTAAAAATCGTTCGGGAAATGAGTTTACTCCCTGCTTACTTTCTTTGTATACATTCGACTATACGGGCCGATCCGGATTTACGGGAAATCGCGGGTTTTCGGTTGCCGGCGATTAAACTGCTTTCATTCGGCGTCTCATCAAAAATGAAAATATTTTTGAAAACTACAAGTCTCATGGGTTTTAGTGGTGAAAAAATAATTTTAAAAATCGTTCGGGAAATGAGTTTACTCCCTGCTTACTTTCTTTGTATACATTCGACTATACGGGCCGAGTCCGGGATTTACGGGAAATCGCGGGTTTTCGGTTGCCGGCGATTAAACTGCTTTCATTCGGCGTCTCATCAAAAATGAAAATATTTTTGAAACTACAAGTCTCATGGGTTTTAGTGGTGAAAAAATAATTTTAAAAATCGTTCGGGAAATGAGTTTACTCCCTGCTTACTTTCTTTGTATACATTCGACTATACGGGATTTACGGGAAATCGCGGGTTTTCGGTTGCCGGCGATTAAACTGCTTTCATTCGGCGTCTCATCAAAAATGAAAATATTTTTGAAAACTACAAGTCTCATGGGTTTTAGTGGTGAAAAAATAATTTTAAAAATCGTTCGGGAAATGAGTTTACTCCCTGCTTACTTTCTTTGTATACATTCGACTATACGGGCCGATCCGGGATTTACGGGAAATCGCGGGTTTTCGGTTGCCGGCGATTAAACTGCTTTCATTCGGCGTCTCATCAAAAATGAAAATATTTTTGAAAACTACAAGTCTCATGGGTTTTAGTGGTGAAAAAATAATTTTAAAAATCGTTCGGGAAATGAGTTTACTCCCTGCTTACTTTCTTTGTATACATTCGACTATACGGGATTTACGGGAAATCGCGGGTTTTCGGTTGCCGGCGATTAAACTGCTTTCATTCGGCGTCTCATCAAAAATGAAAATATTTTTTGAAAACTACAAGTCTCATGGGTTTTAGTGGTGAAAAAATAATTTTAAAAATCGTTCGGGAAATGAGTTTACTCCCTGCTTACTTTCTTTGTATACATTCGACTATACGGGCCGACGGGATTTACGGGAAATCGCGGGTTTTCGGTTGCCGGCGATTAAACTGCTTTCATTCGGCGTCTCATCAAAAATGAAAATATTTTTGAAAACTACAAGTCTCATGGGTTTTAGTGGTGAAAAAATAATTTTAAAAATCGTTCGGGAAATGAGTTTACTCCCTGCTTACTTTCTTTGTATACATTCGACTATACGGCCGACGGGATTTACGGGAAATCGCGGGTTTTCGGTTGCCGGCGATTAAACTGCTTTCATTCGGCGTCTCATCAAAAATGAAAATATTTTTGAAAACTACAAGTCTCATGGGTTTTAGTGGTGAAAAAATAATTTTAAAAATCGTTCGGGAAATGAGTTTACTCCCTGCTTACTTTCTTTGTATACATTCGACTATACGGCCGAGTGGATTTACGGGAAATCGCGGGTTTTCGGTTGCCGGCGATTAAACTGCTTTCATTCGGCGTCTCATCAAAAATGAAAATATTTTGAAAACTACAAGTCTCATGGGTTTTAGTGGTGAAAAAATAATTTTAAAAATCGTTCGGGAAATGAGTTTACTCCCTGCTTACTTTCTTTGTATACATTCGACTATACGGGATTTACGGGAAATCGCGGGTTTTCGGTTGCCGGCGATTAAACTGCTTTCATTCGGCGTCTCATCAAAAATGAAAATATTTTTGAAAACTACAAGTCTCATGGGTTTTAGTGGTGAAAAAATAATTTTAAAAATCGTTCGGGAAATGAGTTTACTCCCTGCTTACTTTCTTTGTATACATTCGACTATACGGGATTTACGGGAAATCGCGGGTTTTCGGTTGCCGGCGATTAAACTGCTTTCATTCGGCGTCTCATCAAAAATGAAAATATTTTTGAAAACTACAAGTCTCATGGGTTTTAGTGGTGAAAAAATAATTTTAAAAATCGTTCGGGAAATGAGTTTACTCCCTGCTTACTTTCTTTGTATACATTCGACTATACGGGATTTACGGGAAATCGCGGGTTTTCGGTTGCCGGCGATTAAACTGCTTTCATTCGGCGTCTCATCAAAAATGAAAATATTTTTGAAAACTACAAGTCTCATGGGTTTTAGTGGTGAAAAAATAATTTTAAAAATCGTTCGGGAAATGAGTTTACTCCCTGCTTACTTTCTTTGTATACATTCGACTATACGGGATTTACGGGAAATCGCGGGTTTTCGGTTGCCGGCGATTAAACTGCTTTCATTCGGCGTCTCATCAAAAATGAAAATATTTTTGAAAACTACAAGTCTCATGGGTTTTAGTGGTGAAAAAATAATTTTAAAAATCGTTCGGGAAATGAGTTTACTCCCTGCTTACTTTCTTTGTATACATTCGACTATACGGCGACGGGATTTACGGGAAATCGCGGGTTTTCGGTTGCCGGCGATTAAACTGCTTTCATTCGGCGTCTCATCAAAAATGAAAATATTTTTGAAAACTACAAGTCTCATGGGTTTTAGTGGTGAAAAAATAATTTTAAAAATCGTTCGGAAATGAGTTTACTCCCTGCTTACTTTCTTTGTATACATTCGACTATACGGGCCGATCCGGGATTTACGGGAAATCGCGGGTTTTCGGTTGCCGGCGATTAAACTGCTTTCATTCGGCGTCTCATCAAAAATGAAAATATTTTTGAAAACTACAAGTCTCATGGGTTTTAGTGGTGAAAAAATAATTTTAAAAATCGTTCGGGAAATGAGTTTACTCCTGCTTACTTTCTTTGTATACATTCGACTATACGGGATTTACGGGGAAATCGCGGGTTTTCGGTTGCCGGCGATTAAACTGCTTTCATTCGGCGTCTCATCAAAAATGAAAATATTTTTGAAAACTACAAGTCTCATGGGTTTTAGTGGTGAAAAAATAATTTTAAAAATCGTTCGGGAAATGAGTTTACTCCCTGCTTACTTTCTTTGTATACATTCGACTATACGGGCCGATCCGGATTTACGGGAAATCGCGGGTTTTCGGTTGCCGGCGATTAAACTGCTTTCATTCGGCGTCTCATCAAAAATGAAAATATTTTTGAAAACTACAAGTCTCATGGGTTTTAGTGGTGAAAAAATAATTTTAAAAATCGTTCGGGAAATGAGTTTACTCCCTGCTTACTTTCTTTGTATACATTCGACTATACGGGCCGACGGGATTTACGGAAATCGCGGGTTTTCGGTTGCCGGCGATTAAACTGCTTTCATTCGGCGTCTCATCAAAAATGAAAATATTTTTGAAAACTACAAGTCTCATGGGTTTTAGTGGTGAAAAAATAATTTTAAAAATCGTTCGGGAAATGAGTTTACTCCCTGCTTACTTTCTTTGTATACATTCGACTATACGGGCCGACCGGGATTTACGGGAAATCGCGGGTTTTCGGTTGCCGGCGATTAAACTGCTTTCATTCGGCGTCTCATCAAAAATGAAAATATTTTTGAAAACTACAAGTCTCATGGGTTTTAGTGGTGAAAAAATAATTTTAAAAATCGTTCGGGAAATGAGTTTACTCCCTGCTTACTTTCTTTGTATACATTCGACTATACGCGGATTTACGGGAAATCGCGGGTTTTCGGTTGCCGGCGATTAAACTGCTTTCATTCGGCGTCTCATCAAAAATGAAAATATTTTTGAAAACTACAAGTCTCATGGGTTTTAGTGGTGAAAAATAATTTTAAAAATCGTTCGGGAAATGAGTTTACTCCCTGCTTACTTTCTTTGTATACATTCGACTATACGGGATTTACGGGAAATCGCGGGTTTTCGGTTGCCGGCGATTAAACTGCTTTCATTCGGCGTCTCATCAAAAATGAAAATATTTTTGAAAACTACAAGTCTCATGGGTTTTAGTGGTGAAAAAATAATTTTAAAAATCGTTCGGGAAATGAGTTTACTCCCTGCTTACTTTCTTTGTATACATTCGACTATACGGGATTTACGGGAAATCGCGGGTTTTCGGTTGCCGGCTATTAAACTGCTTTCATTCGGCGTCTCATCAAAAATGAAAATATTTTAAAAACTACAAGTCTCATGGGTTTTAGTGGTGAAAAAATAATTTTAAAAATCGTTCGGGAAATGAGTTTACTCCCTGCTTACTTTCTTTGTATACATTCGACTATACGGGATTTACGGGAAATCGCGGGTTTTCGGTTGCCGGCGATTAAACTGCTTTCATTCGGCGTCTCATCAAAAATGAAAATATTTTTGAAAACTACAAGTCTCATGGGTTTTAGTGGTGAAAAAATAATTTTAAAAATCGTTCGGGAAATGAGTTTACTCCCTGCTTACTTTCTTTGTATACATTCGACTATACGGGCCGATCCCGGGATTTACGGGAAATCGCGGGTTTTCGTTGCCGGCGATTAAACTGCTTTCATTCGGCGTCTCATCAAAAATGAAAATATTTTTGAAAACTACAAGTCTCATGGGTTTTAGTGGTGAAAAAATAATTTTAAAAATCGTTCGGGAAATGAGTTTACTCCCTGCTTACTTTCTTTGTATACATTCGACTATACGGGATTTACGGGAAATCGCGGGTTTTCGGTTGCCGGCGATTAAACTGCTTTCATTCGCGTCTCATCAAAAATGAAAATATTTTTGAAAACTACAAGTCTCATGGGTTTTAGTGGTGAAAAAATAATTTTAAAAATCGTTCGGGAAATGAGTTTACTCCCTGCTTACTTTCTTTGTATACATTCGACTATACGGCCGAGCCGGGATTACGGGAAATCGCGGGTTTTCGGTTGGCGAAAACTGCTTTCATTCGGCGTCTCATCAAAAATGAAAATATTTTTAAAACTACAAGTCTCATGGGTTTTAGTGGTGAAAAAATAATTTTAAAAATCGTTCGGGAAATGAGTTTACTCCCTGCTTACTTTCTTTGTATACATTCGACTATACGGGCCGAGTCGGGATTTACGGGAAATCGCGGGTTTTCGGTTGCCGGCGATTAAACTGCTTTCATTCGGCGTCTCATCAAAAATGAAAATATTTTTGAAAACTACAAGTCTCATGGGTTTTAGTGGTGAAAAAATAATTTTAAAAATCGTTCGGGAAATGAGTTTACTCCCTGCTTACTTTCTTTGTATACATTCGACTATACGGCCGAGCGGGATTTACGGGAAATCGCGGGTTTTCGGTTGCCGGCGATTAAACTGCTTTCATTGGCGTCTCATCAAAAATGAAAATATTTTTGAAAACTACAAGTCTCATGGGTTTTAGTGGTGAAAAAATAATTTTAAAAATCGTTCGGGAAATGAGTTTACTCCCTGCTTACTTTCTTTGTATACATTCGACTATACGACGGGATTTACGGGAAATCGCGGGTTTTCGGTTGCCGGCGATTAAACTGCTTTCATTCGGCGTCTCATCAAAAATGAAAATATTTTGAAAACTACAAGTCTCATGGGTTTTAGTGGTGAAAAAATAATTTTAAAAATCGTTCGCGGAAATGAGTTTACTCCCTGCTTACTTTCTTTGTATACATTCGACTATAGCGGTATTTACGGGAAATCGCGGTTTTCGGTTCCGGCGATTAAACTGCTTTCATTCGGCGTCTCATCAAAAATGAAAATATTTTTGAAAACTACAAGTCTCATGGGTTTTAGTGGTGAAAAAATAATTTTAAAAATCGTTCGGGAAATGAGTTTACTCCCTGCTTACTTTCTTTGTATACATTCGACTATACGGGATTTACGGGAAATCGCGGGTTTTCGGTTGCCGGCGATTAAACTGCTTCATTCGGCGTCTCATCAAAAATGAAAATATTTTTGAAAACTACAAGTCTCATGGGTTTTAGTGGTGAAAAAATAATTTTAAAAATCGTTCGGGAAATGAGTTTACTCCCTGCTTACTTTCTTTGTATACATTCGACTATACGGGGATTTACGGGAAATCGCGGGTTTTCGGTTGCCGCGATTAAACTGCTTTCATTCGGCGTCTCATCAAAATGAAAATATTTTTAAAACTACAAGTCTCATGGGTTTTAGTGGTGAAAAAATAATTTTAAAAATCGTTCGGGAAATGAGTTTACTCCCTGCTTACTTTCTTTGTATACATTCGACTAGTACGGGATTTACGGGAAATCGCGGGTTTTCGGTTGCCGGCGATTAAACTGCTTTCATTCGGCGTCTCATCAAAAATGAAAATATTTTTGAAAACTACAAGTCTCATGGGTTTTAGTGTGAAAAAATAATTTTAAAAATCGTTCGGGAAATGAGTTTACTCCCTGCTTACTTTCTTTGTATACATTCGACTATACGGCCGACGGGATTTACGGAAATCGCGGGTTTTCGGTTGCCGGCGATTAAACTGGCTTTCATTCGGCGTCTCATCAAAAATGAAAATATTTTT
>JASGCC010003615.1:0-23272 GCA_030067915.1 Hydractinia echinata | reverse complement strand
GACGGTGTTCTATGGCCATGGCGCAAGGAAAACGACTTCAGGCGTCGTAGTCCATTGGGATTGGAAGGACTAGACCGATGGCCACCTGTCTGGGCTCGTGGAACCACGTGATTTACGTGTAAGGCCCTTATTAGGCTTCTAAAGGCCATATTACAACCTTTAGAAGCCTGTGCACGTAGTTGACGGTGTTCTATGGCCATGGCGCCAAGGAAAACGACTTCAGGCGTCGTAGTCCATTGGGATTGGAAGGACTAGACCGATGGCCACCTGTCTGGGCTCGTGGAACCACGTGATTTACGTGTAAGGCCCTTATTAGGCTGCAAAAGGCCATATTACAACCTTTAGAAGCCTGTGCACGTAGTTGACGGTGTTCTATGGCCATGGCGCCAAGGAAAACGACTTCAGGCGTCGTAGTCCATTGGGATTGGAAGGACTAGACCGATGGCCACCTGTCTGGGCTCGTGGAACCACGTGATTTACGTGTAAGGCCCTTATTAGGCTAAAGGCCATATTACAACCTTTAGAAGCCTGTGCACGTAGTTGACGGTGTTCTATGGCCATGGCGCCAAGGAAAACGACTTCAGGCGTCGTAGTCCATTGGGATTGGAAGGACTAGACCGATGGCCACCTGTCTGGGCTCGTGGAACCACGTGATTTACGTGTAAGGCCCTTATTAGGCTGCAAAAGGCCATATTACAACCTTTAGAAGCCTGTGCACGTAGTTGACGGTGTTCTATGGCCATGGCGCCAAGGAAAACGACTTCAGGCGTCGTAGTCCATTGGGATTGGAAGGACTAGACCGATGGCCACCTGTCTGGGCTCGTGGAACCACGTGATTTACGTGTAAGGCCCTTATTAGGCTCTAAAGGCCATATTACAACCTTTAGAAGCCTGTGCACGTAGTTGACGGTGTTCTATGGCCATGGCGCCAAGGAAAACGACTTCAGGCGTCGTAGTCCATTGGGATTGGAAGGACTAGACCGATGGCCACCTGTCTGGGCTCGTGGAACCACGTGATTTACGTGTAAGCCCTTATTAGGCTGCAAAAGGCCATATTACAACCTTTAGAAGCCTGTGCACGTAGTTGACGGTGTTCTATGGCCATGGCGCCAAGGAAAACGACTTCAGGCGTCGTAGTCCATTGGGATTGGAAGGACTAGACCGATGGCCACCTGTCTGGGCTCGTGGAACCACGTGATTTACGTGTAAGGCCCTTATTAGGCTGCAAAAGGCCATATTACAACCTTTAGAAGCCTGTGCACGTAGTTGACGGTGTTCTATGGCCATGGCGCCAAGGAAAACGACTTCAGGCGTCGTAGTCCATTGGGATTGGAAGGACTAGACCGATGGCCACCTGTCTGGGCTCGTGGAACCACGTGATTTACGTGTAAGGCCCTTATTAGGCTTCTAAAGGCCATATTACAACCTTTAGAAGCCTGTGCACGTAGTTGACGGTGTTCTATGGCCATGGCGCCAAGGAAAACGACTTCAGGCGTCGTAGTCCATTGGGATTGGAAGGACTAGACCGATGGCCACCTGTCTGGGCTCGTGGAACCACGTGATTTACGTGTAAGGCCCTTATTAGGCTGCTAAAGGCCATATTACAACCTTTAGAAGCCTGTGCACGTAGTTGACGGTGTTCTATGGCCATGGCGCCAAGGAAAACGACTTCAGGCGTCGTAGTCCATTGGGATTGGAAGGACTAGACCGATGGCCACCTGTCTGGGCTCGTGGAACCACGTGATTTACGTGTAAGGCCCTTATTAGGCTGCAAAAGGCCATATTACAACCTTTAGAAGCCTGTGCACGTAGTTGACGGTGTTCTATGGCCATGGCGCCAAGGAAAACGACTTCAGGCGTCGTAGTCCATTGGGATTGGAAGGACTAGACCGATGGCCACCTGTCTGGGCTCGTGGAACCACGTGATTTACGTGTAAGGCCCTTATTAGGCTGCAAAAGGCCATATTACAACCTTTAGAAGCCTGTGCACGTAGTTGACGGTGTTCTATGGCCATGGCGCCAAGGAAAACGACTTCAGGCGTCGTAGTCCATTGGGATTGGAAGGACTAGACCGATGGCCACCTGTCTGGGCTCGTGGAACCACGTGATTTACGTGTAAGGCCCTTATTAGGCTGCAAAAGGCCATATTACAACCTTTAGAAGCCTGTGCACGTAGTTGACGGTGTTCTATGGCCATGGCGCCAAGGAAAACGACTTCAGGCGTCGTAGTCCATTGGGATTGGAAGGACTAGACCGATGGCCACCTGTCTGGGCTCGTGGAACCACGTGATTTACGTGTAAGGCCCTTATTAGGCTTCTAAAGGCCATATTACAACCTTTAGAAGCCTGTGCACGTAGTTGACGGTGTTCTATGGCCATGGCGCCAAGGAAAACGACTTCAGGCGTCGTAGTCCATTGGGATTGGAAGGACTAGACCGATGGCCACCTGTCTGGGCTCGTGGAACCACGTGATTTACGTGTAAGGCCCTTATTAGGCTTCAAAAGGCCATATTACAACCTTTAGAAGCCTGTGCACGTAGTTGACGGTGTTCTATGGCCATGGCGCCAAGGAAAACGACTTCAGGCGTCGTAGTCCATTGGGATTGGAAGGACTAGACCGATGGCCACCTGTCTGGGCTCGTGGAACCACGTGATTTACGTGTAAGGCCCTTATTAGGCTGCAAAAGGCCATATTACAACCTTTAGAAGCCTGTGCACGTAGTTGACGGTGTTCTATGGCCATGGCGCCAAGGAAAACGACTTCAGGCGTCGTAGTCCATTGGGATTGGAAGGACTAGACCGATGGCCACCTGTCTGGGCTCGTGGAACCACGTGATTTACGTGTAAGGCCCTTATTAGGCTTCTAAAGGCCATATTACAACCTTTAGAAGCCTGTGCACGTAGTTGACGGTGTTCTATGGCCATGGCGCCAAGGAAAACGACTTCAGGCGTCGTAGTCCATTGGGATTGGAAGGACTAGACCGATGGCCACCTGTCTGGGCTCGTGGAACCACGTGATTTACGTGTAAGGCCCTTATTAGGCTTCTAAAGGCCATATTACAACCTTTAGAAGCCTGTGCACGTAGTTGACGGTGTTCTATGGCCATGGCGCCAAGGAAAACACTTCAGGCGTCGTAGTCCATTGGGATTGGAAGGACTAGACCGATGGCCACCTGTCTGGGCTCGTGGAACCACGTGATTTACGTGTAAGGCCCTTATTAGGCTTCTAAAGGCCATATTACAACCTTTAGAAGCCTGTGCACGTAGTTGACGGTGTTCTATGGCCATGGCGCCAAGGAAAACTACTTCAGGCGTCGTAGTCCATTGGGATTGGAAGGACTAGACCGATGGCCACCTGTCTGGGCTCGTGGAACCACGTGATTTACGTGTAAGGCCCTTATTAGGCTGCAAAAGGCCATATTACAACCTTTAGAAGCCTGTGCACGTAGTTGACGGTGTTCTATGGCCATGGCGCCAAGGAAAACGACTTCAGGCGTCGTAGTCCATTGGGATTGGAAGGACTAGACCGATGGCCACCTGTCTGGGCTCGTGGAACCACGTGATTTACGTGTAAGGCCCTTATTAGGCTGCAAAAGGCCATATTACAACCTTTAGAAGCCTGTGCACGTAGTTGACGGTGTTCTATGGCCATGGCGCCAAGGAAAACGACTTCAGGCGTCGTAGTCCATTGGGATTGGAAGGACTAGACCGATGGCCACCTGTCTGGGCTCGTGGAACCACGTGATTTACGTGTAAGGCCCTTATTAGGCTTCTAAAGGCCATATTACAACCTTTAGAAGCCTGTGCACGTAGTTGACGGTGTTCTATGGCCATGGCGCCAAGGAAAACGACTTCAGGCGTCGTAGTCCATTGGGATTGGAAGGACTAGACCGATGGCCACCTGTCTGGGCTCGTGGAACCACGTGATTTACGTGTAAGGCCCTTATTAGGCTAAAGGCCATATTACAACCTTTAGAAGCCTGTGCACGTAGTTGACGGTGTTCTATGGCCATGGCGCCAAGGAAAACGACTTCAGGCGTCGTAGTCCATTGGGATTGGAAGGACTAGACCGATGGCCACCTGTCTGGGCTCGTGGAACCACGTGATTTACGTGTAAGGCCCTTATTAGGCTGCAAAAGGCCATATTACAACCTTTAGAAGCCTGTGCACGTAGTTGACGGTGTTCTATGGCCATGGCGCCAAGGAAAACGACTTCAGGCGTCGTAGTCCATTGGGATTGGAAGGACTAGACCGATGGCCACCTGTCTGGGCTCGTGGAACCACGTGATTTACGTGTAAGGCCCTTATTAGGCTTCTAAAGGCCATATTACAACCTTTAGAAGCCTGTGCACGTAGTTGACGGTGTTCTATGGCCATGGCGCCAAGGAAAACGACTTCAGGCGTCGTAGTCCATTGGGATTGGAAGGACTAGACCGATGGCCACCTGTCTGGGCTCGTGGAACCACGTGATTTACGTGTAAGGCCCTTATTAGGCTGCAAAAGGCCATATTACAACCTTTAGAAGCCTGTGCACGTAGTTGACGGTGTTCTATGGCCATGGCGCCAAGGAAAACGACTTCAGGCGTCGTAGTCCATTGGGATTGGAAGGACTAGACCGATGGCCACCTGTCTGGGCTCGTGGAACCACGTGATTTACGTGTAAGGCCCTTATTAGGCTCTAAAGGCCATATTACAACCTTTAGAAGCCTGTGCACGTAGTTGACGGTGTTCTATGGCCATGGCGCCAAGGAAAACGACTTCAGGCGTCGTAGTCCATTGGGATTGGAAGGACTAGACCGATGGCCACCTGTCTGGGCTCGTGGAACCACGTGATTTACGTGTAAGGCCCTTATTAGGCTCTAAAGGCCATATTACAACCTTTAGAAGCCTGTGCACGTAGTTGACGGTGTTCTATGGCCATGGCGCCAAGGAAAACGACTTCAGGCGTCGTAGTCCATTGGGATTGGAAGGACTAGACCGATGGCCACCTGTCTGGGCTCGTGGAACCACGTGATTTACGTGTAAGGCCCTTATTAGGCTTCTAAAGGCCATATTACAACCTTTAGAAGCCTGTGCACGTAGTTGACGGTGTTCTATGGCCATGGCGCCAAGGAAAACGACTTCAGGCGTCGTAGTCCATTGGGATTGGAAGGACTAGACCGATGGCCACCTGTCTGGGCTCGTGGAACCACGTGATTTACGTGTAAGGCCCTTATTAGGCTTCTAAAGGCCATATTACAACCTTTAGAAGCCTGTGCACGTAGTTGACGGTGTTCTATGGCCATGGCGCCAAGGAAAACGACTTCAGGCGTCGTAGTCCATTGGGATTGGAAGGACTAGACCGATGGCCACCTGTCTGGGCTCGTGGAACCACGTGATTTACGTGTAAGGCCCTTATTAGGCTTCTAAAGGCCATATTACAACCTTTAGAAGCCTGTGCACGTAGTTGACGGTGTTCTATGGCCATGGCGCCAAGGAAAACGACTTCAGGCGTCGTAGTCCATTGGGATTGGAAGGACTAGACCGATGGCCACCTGTCTGGGCTCGTGGAACCACGTGATTTACGTGTAAGGCCCTTATTAGGCTTCTAAAGGCCATATTACAACCTTTAGAAGCCTGTGCACGTAGTTGACGGTGTTCTATGGCCATGGCGCCAAGGAAAACGACTTCAGGCGTCGTAGTCCATTGGGATTGGAAGGACTAGACCGATGGCCACCTGTCTGGGCTCGTGGAACCACGTGATTTACGTGTAAGGCCCTTATTAGGCTTCTAAAGGCCATATTACAACCTTTAGAAGCCTGTGCACGTAGTTGACGGTGTTCTATGGCCATGGCGCCAAGGAAAACGACTTCAGGCGTCGTAGTCCATTGGGATTGGAAGGACTAGACCGATGGCCACCTGTCTGGGCTCGTGGAACCACGTGATTTACGTGTAAGGCCCTTATTAGGCTTCTAAAGGCCATATTACAACCTTTAGAAGCCTGTGCACGTAGTTGACGGTGTTCTATGGCCATGGCGCCAAGGAAAACGACTTCAGGCGTCGTAGTCCATTGGGATTGGAAGGACTAGACCGATGGCCACCTGTCTGGGCTCGTGGAACCACGTGATTTACGTGTAAGGCCCTTATTAGGCTCTAAAGGCCATATTACAACCTTTAGAAGCCTGTGCACGTAGTTGACGGTGTTCTATGGCCATGGCGCCAAGGAAAACGACTTCAGGCGTCGTAGTCCATTGGGATTGGAAGGACTAGACCGATGGCCACCTGTCTGGGCTCGTGGAACCACGTGATTTACGTGTAAGGCCCTTATTAGGCTCTAAAGGCCATATTACAACCTTTAGAAGCCTGTGCACGTAGTTGACGGTGTTCTATGGCCATGGCGCCAAGGAAAACGACTTCAGGCGTCGTAGTCCATTGGGATTGGAAGGACTAGACCGATGGCCACCTGTCTGGGCTCGTGGAACCACGTGATTTACGTGTAAGGCCCTTATTAGGCTTCTAAAGGCCATATTACAACCTTTAGAAGCCTGTGCACGTAGTTGACGGTGTTCTATGGCCATGGCGCCAAGGAAAACGACTTCAGGCGTCGTAGTCCATTGGGATTGGAAGGACTAGACCGATGGCCACCTGTCTGGGCTCGTGGAACCACGTGATTTACGTGTAAGGCCCTTATTAGGCTTCTAAAGGCCATATTACAACCTTTAGAAGCCTGTGCACGTAGTTGACGGTGTTCTATGGCCATGGCGCCAAGGAAAACGACTTCAGGCGTCGTAGTCCATTGGGATTGGAAGGACTAGACCGATGGCCACCTGTCTGGGCTCGTGGAACCACGTGATTTACGTGTAAGGCCCTTATTAGGCTTCTAAAGGCCATATTACAACCTTTAGAAGCCTGTGCACGTAGTTGACGGTGTTCTATGGCCATGGCGCCAAGGAAAACGACTTCAGGCGTCGTAGTCCATTGGGATTGGAAGGACTAGACCGATGGCCACCTGTCTGGGCTCGTGGAACCACGTGATTTACGTGTAAGGCCCTTATTAGGCTTCTAAAGGCCATATTACAACCTTTAGAAGCCTGTGCACGTAGTTGACGGTGTTCTATGGCCATGGCGCCAAGGAAAACGACTTCAGGCGTCGTAGTCCATTGGGATTGGAAGGACTAGACCGATGGCCACCTGTCTGGGCTCGTGGAACCACGTGATTTACGTGTAAGGCCCTTATTAGGCTCTAAAGGCCATATTACAACCTTTAGAAGCCTGTGCACGTAGTTGACGGTGTTCTATGGCCATGGCGCCAAGGAAAACGACTTCAGGCGTCGTAGTCCATTGGGATTGGAAGGACTAGACCGATGGCCACCTGTCTGGGCTCGTGGAACCACGTGATTTACGTGTAAGGCCCTTATTAGGCTTCTAAAGGCCATATTACAACCTTTAGAAGCCTGTGCACGTAGTTGACGGTGTTCTATGGCCATGGCGCCAAGGAAAACGACTTCAGGCGTCGTAGTCCATTGGGATTGGAAGGACTAGACCGATGGCCACCTGTCTGGGCTCGTGGAACCACGTGATTTACGTGTAAGGCCCTTATTAGGCTTCTAAAGGCCATATTACAACCTTTAGAAGCCTGTGCACGTAGTTGACGGTGTTCTATGGCCATGGCGCCAAGGAAAACGACTTCAGGCGTCGTAGTCCATTGGGATTGGAAGGACTAGACCGATGGCCACCTGTCTGGGCTCGTGGAACCACGTGATTTACGTGTAAGGCCCTTATTAGGCTTCTAAAGGCCATATTACAACCTTTAGAAGCCTGTGCACGTAGTTGACGGTGTTCTATGGCCATGGCGCCAAGGAAAACGACTTCAGGCGTCGTAGTCCATTGGGATTGGAAGGACTAGACCGATGGCCACCTGTCTGGGCTCGTGGAACCACGTGATTTACGTGTAAGGCCCTTATTAGGCTTCTAAAGGCCATATTACAACCTTTAGAAGCCTGTGCACGTAGTTGACGGTGTTCTATGGCCATGGCGCCAAGGAAAACGACTTCAGGCGTCGTAGTCCATTGGGATTGGAAGGACTAGACCGATGGCCACCTGTCTGGGCTCGTGGAACCACGTGATTTACGTGTAAGGCCCTTATTGGGCTTCTAAAGGCCATATTACAACCTTTAAAAGCCTGTGCACGTAGTTGACGGTGTTCTATGGCCATGGCGCCAAGGAAAACGACTTCAGGCGTCGTAGTCCATTGGGATTGGAAGGACTAGACCGATGGCCACCTGTCTGGGCTCGTGGAACCACGTGATTTACGTGTAAGGCCCTTATTAGGCTCTAAAGGCCATATTACAACCTTTAGAAGCCTGTGCACGTAGTTGACGGTGTTCTATGGCCATGGCGCCAAGGAAAACGACTTCAGGCGTCGTAGTCCATTGGGATTGGAAGGACTAGACCGATGGCCACCTGTCTGGGCTCGTGGAACCACGTGATTTACGTGTAAGGCCCTTATTAGGCTTCTAAAGGCCATATTACAACCTTTAGAAGCCTGTGCACGTAGTTGACGGTGTTCTATGGCCATGGCGCCAAGGAAAACGACTTCAGGCGTCGTAGTCCATTGGGATTGGAAGGACTAGACCGATGGCCACCTGTCTGGGCTCGTGGAACCACGTGATTTACGTGTAAGGCCCTTATTAGGCTTCTAAAGGCCATATTACAACCTTTAGAAGCCTGTGCACGTAGTTGACGGTGTTCTATGGCCATGGCGCCAAGGAAAACGACTTCAGGCGTCGTAGTCCATTGGGATTGGAAGGACTAGACCGATGGCCACCTGTCTGGGCTCGTGGAACCACGTGATTTACGTGTAAGGCCCTTATTAGGCTTCTAAAGGCCATATTACAACCTTTAGAAGCCTGTGCACGTAGTTGACGGTGTTCTATGGCCATGGCGCCAAGGAAAACGACTTCAGGCGTCGTAGTCCATTGGGATTGGAAGGACTAGACCGATGGCCACCTGTCTGGGCTCGTGGAACCACGTGATTTACGTGTAAGGCCCTTATTAGGCTTCTAAAGGCCATATTACAACCTTTAGAAGCCTGTGCACGTAGTTGACGGTGTTCTATGGCCATGGCGCCAAGGAAAACGACTTCAGGCGTCGTAGTCCATTGGGATTGGAAGGACTAGACCGATGGCCACCTGTCTGGGCTCGTGGAACCACGTGATTTACGTGTAAGGCCCTTATTAGGCTTCTAAAGGCCATATTACAACCTTTAGAAGCCTGTGCACGTAGTTGACGGTGTTCTATGGCCATGGCGCCAAGGAAAACGACTTCAGGCGTCGTAGTCCATTGGGATTGGAAGGACTAGACCGATGGCCACCTGTCTGGGCTCGTGGAACCACGTGATTTACGTGTAAGGCCCTTATTAGGCTTCTAAAGGCCATATTACAACCTTTAGAAGCCTGTGCACGTAGTTGACGGTGTTCTATGGCCATGGCGCCAAGGAAAACGACTTCAGGCGTCGTAGTCCATTGGGATTGGAAGGACTAGACCGATGGCCACCTGTCTGGGCTCGTGGAACCACGTGATTTACGTGTAAGGCCCTTATTAGGCTTCTAAAGGCCATATTACAACCTTTAGAAGCCTGTGCACGTAGTTGACGGTGTTCTATGGCCATGGCGCCAAGGAAAACGACTTCAGGCGTCGTAGTCCATTGGGATTGGAAGGACTAGACCGATGGCCACCTGTCTGGGCTCGTGGAACCACGTGATTTACGTGTAAGGCCCTTATTAGGCTCTAAAGGCCATATTACAACCTTTAGAAGCCTGTGCACGTAGTTGACGGTGTTCTATGGCCATGGCGCCAAGGAAAACGACTTCAGGCGTCGTAGTCCATTGGGATTGGAAGGACTAGACCGATGGCCACCTGTCTGGGCTCGTGGAACCACGTGATTTACGTGTAAGGCCCTTATTAGGCTTCTAAAGGCCATATTACAACCTTTAGAAGCCTGTGCACGTAGTTGACGGTGTTCTATGGCCATGGCGCCAAGGAAAACGACTTCAGGCGTCGTAGTCCATTGGGATTGGAAGGACTAGACCGATGGCCACCTGTCTGGGCTCGTGGAACCACGTGATTTACGTGTAAGGCCCTTATTAGGCTTCTAAAGGCCATATTACAACCTTTAGAAGCCTGTGCACGTAGTTGACGGTGTTCTATGGCCATGGCGCCAAGGAAAACGACTTCAGGCGTCGTAGTCCATTGGGATTGGAAGGACTAGACCGATGGCCACCTGTCTGGGCTCGTGGAACCACGTGATTTACGTGTAAGGCCCTTATTAGGCTTCTAAAGGCCATATTACAACCTTTAGAAGCCTGTGCACGTAGTTGACGGTGTTCTATGGCCATGGCGCCAAGGAAAACGACTTCAGGCGTCGTAGTCCATTGGGATTGGAAGGACTAGACCGATGGCCACCTGTCTGGGCTCGTGGAACCACGTGATTTACGTGTAAGGCCCTTATTAGGCTTCTAAAGGCCATATTACAACCTTTAGAAGCCTGTGCACGTAGTTGACGGTGTTCTATGGCCATGGCGCCAAGGAAAACGACTTCAGGCGTCGTAGTCCATTGGGATTGGAAGGACTAGACCGATGGCCACCTGTCTGGGCTCGTGGAACCACGTGATTTACGTGTAAGGCCCTTATTAGGCTTCTAAAGGCCATATTACAACCTTTAGAAGCCTGTGCACGTAGTTGACGGTGTTCTATGGCCATGGCGCCAAGGAAAACGACTTCAGGCGTCGTAGTCCATTGGGATTGGAAGGACTAGACCGATGGCCACCTGTCTGGGCTCGTGGAACCACGTGATTTACGTGTAAGGCCCTTATTAGGCTAAAGGCCATATTACAACCTTTAGAAGCCTGTGCACGTAGTTGACGGTGTTCTATGGCCATGGCGCCAAGGAAAACGACTTCAGGCGTCGTAGTCCATTGGGATTGGAAGGACTAGACCGATGGCCACCTGTCTGGGCTCGTGGAACCACGTGATTTACGTGTAAGGCCCTTATTAGGCTTCTAAAGGCCATATTACAACCTTTAGAAGCCTGTGCACGTAGTTGACGGTGTTCTATGGCCATGGCGCCAAGGAAAACGACTTCAGGCGTCGTAGTCCATTGGGATTGGAAGGACTAGACCGATGGCCACCTGTCTGGGCTCGTGGAACCACGTGATTTACGTGTAAGGCCCTTATTAGGCTTCTAAAGGCCATATTACAACCTTTAGAAGCCTGTGCACGTAGTTGACGGTGTTCTATGGCCATGGCGCCAAGGAAAACGACTTCAGGCGTCGTAGTCCATTGGGATTGGAAGGACTAGACCGATGGCCACCTGTCTGGGCTCGTGGAACCACGTGATTTACGTGTAAGGCCCTTATTAGGCTTCTAAAGGCCATATTACAACCTTTAGAAGCCTGTGCACGTAGTTGACGGTGTTCTATGGCCATGGCGCCAAGGAAAACGACTTCAGGCGTCGTAGTCCATTGGGATTGGAAGGACTAGACCGATGGCCACCTGTCTGGGCTCGTGGAACCACGTGATTTACGTGTAAGGCCCTTATTAGGCTTCTAAAGGCCATATTACAACCTTTAGAAGCCTGTGCACGTAGTTGACGGTGTTCTATGGCCATGGCGCCAAGGAAAACGACTTCAGGCGTCGTAGTCCATTGGGATTGGAAGGACTAGACCGATGGCCACCTGTCTGGGCTCGTGGAACCACGTGATTTACGTGTAAGGCCCTTATTAGGCTTCTAAAGGCCATATTACAACCTTTAGAAGCCTGTGCACGTAGTTGACGGTGTTCTATGGCCATGGCGCCAAGGAAAACGACTTCAGGCGTCGTAGTCCATTGGGATTGGAAGGACTAGACCGATGGCCACCTGTCTGGGCTCGTGGAACCACGTGATTTACGTGTAAGGCCCTTATTAGGCTCAAAAGGCCATATTACAACCTTTAGAAGCCTGTGCACGTAGTTGACGGTGTTCTATGGCCATGGCGCCAAGGAAAACGACTTCAGGCGTCGTAGTCCATTGGGATTGGAAGGACTAGACCGATGGCCACCTGTCTGGGCTCGTGGAACCACGTGATTTACGTGTAAGGCCCTTATTAGGCTTCAAAAGGCCATATTACAACCTTTAGAAGCCTGTGCACGTAGTTGACGGTGTTCTATGGCCATGGCGCCAAGGAAAACGACTTCAGGCGTCGTAGTCCATTGGGATTGGAAGGACTAGACCGATGGCCACCTGTCTGGGCTCGTGGAACCACGTGATTTACGTGTAAGGCCCTTATTAGGCTTCTAAAGGCCATATTACAACCTTTAGAAGCCTGTGCACGTAGTTGACGGTGTTCTATGGCCATGGCGCCAAGGAAAACGACTTCAGGCGTCGTAGTCCATTGGGATTGGAAGGACTAGACCGATGGCCACCTGTCTGGGCTCGTGGAACCACGTGATTTACGTGTAAGGCCCTTATTAGGCTTCTAAAGGCCATATTACAACCTTTAGAAGCCTGTGCACGTAGTTGACGGTGTTCTATGGCCATGGCGCCAAGGAAAACGACTTCAGGCGTCGTAGTCCATTGGGATTGGAAGGACTAGACCGATGGCCACCTGTCTGGGCTCGTGGAACCACGTGATTTACGTGTAAGGCCCTTATTAGGCTTCTAAAGGCCATATTACAACCTTTAGAAGCCTGTGCACGTAGTTGACGGTGTTCTATGGCCATGGCGCCAAGGAAAACGACTTCAGGCGTCGTAGTCCATTGGGATTGGAAGGACTAGACCGATGGCCACCTGTCTGGGCTCGTGGAACCACGTGATTTACGTGTAAGGCCCTTATTAGGCTTCTAAAGGCCATATTACAACCTTTAGAAGCCTGTGCACGTAGTTGACGGTGTTCTATGGCCATGGCGCCAAGGAAAACGACTTCAGGCGTCGTAGTCCATTGGGATTGGAAGGACTAGACCGATGGCCACCTGTCTGGGCTCGTGGAACCACGTGATTTACGTGTAAGGCCCTTATTAGGCTTCTAAAGGCCATATTACAACCTTTAGAAGCCTGTGCACGTAGTTGACGGTGTTCTATGGCCATGGCGCCAAGGAAAACGACTTCAGGCGTCGTAGTCCATTGGGATTGGAAGGACTAGACCGATGGCCACCTGTCTGGGCTCGTGGAACCACGTGATTTACGTGTAAGGCCCTTATTAGGCTTCTAAAGGCCATATTACAACCTTTAGAAGCCTGTGCACGTAGTTGACGGTGTTCTATGGCCATGGCGCCAAGGAAAACGACTTCAGGCGTCGTAGTCCATTGGGATTGGAAGGACTAGACCGATGGCCACCTGTCTGGGCTCGTGGAACCACGTGATTTACGTGTAAGGCCCTTATTAGGCTCTAAAGGCCATATTACAACCTTTAGAAGCCTGTGCACGTAGTTGACGGTGTTCTATGGCCATGGCGCCAAGGAAAACGACTTCAGGCGTCGTAGTCCATTGGGATTGGAAGGACTAGACCGATGGCCACCTGTCTGGGCTCGTGGAACCACGTGATTTACGTGTAAGGCCCTTATTAGGCTTCTAAAGGCCATATTACAACCTTTAGAAGCCTGTGCACGTAGTTGACGGTGTTCTATGGCCATGGCGCCAAGGAAAACGACTTCAGGCGTCGTAGTCCATTGGGATTGGAAGGACTAGACCGATGGCCACCTGTCTGGGCTCGTGGAACCACGTGATTTACGTGTAAGGCCCTTATTAGGCTCTAAAGGCCATATTACAACCTTTAGAAGCCTGTGCACGTAGTTGACGGTGTTCTATGGCCATGGCGCCAAGGAAAACGACTTCAGGCGTCGTAGTCCATTGGGATTGGAAGGACTAGACCGATGGCCACCTGTCTGGGCTCGTGGAACCACGTGATTTACGTGTAAGGCCCTTATTAGGCTCTAAAGGCCATATTACAACCTTTAGAAGCCTGTGCACGTAGTTGACGGTGTTCTATGGCCATGGCGCCAAGGAAAACGACTTCAGGCGTCGTAGTCCATTGGGATTGGAAGGACTAGACCGATGGCCACCTGTCTGGGCTCGTGGAACCACGTGATTTACGTGTAAGGCCCTTATTAGGCTTCTAAAGGCCATATTACAACCTTTAGAAGCCTGTGCACGTAGTTGACGGTGTTCTATGGCCATGGCGCCAAGGAAAACGACTTCAGGCGTCGTAGTCCATTGGGATTGGAAGGACTAGACCGATGGCCACCTGTCTGGGCTCGTGGAACCACGTGATTTACGTGTAAGGCCCTTATTAGGCTTCTAAAGGCCATATTACAACCTTTAGAAGCCTGTGCACGTAGTTGACGGTGTTCTATGGCCATGGCGCCAAGGAAAACGACTTCAGGCGTCGTAGTCCATTGGGATTGGAAGGACTAGACCGATGGCCACCTGTCTGGGCTCGTGGAACCACGTGATTTACGTGTAAGGCCCTTATTAGGCTTCTAAAGGCCATATTACAACCTTTAGAAGCCTGTGCACGTAGTTGACGGTGTTCTATGGCCATGGCGCCAAGGAAAACGACTTCAGGCGTCGTAGTCCATTGGGATTGGAAGGACTAGACCGATGGCCACCTGTCTGGGCTCGTGGAACCACGTGATTTACGTGTAAGGCCCTTATTAGGCTTCTAAAGGCCATATTACAACCTTTAGAAGCCTGTGCACGTAGTTGACGGTGTTCTATGGCCATGGCGCCAAGGAAAACGACTTCAGGCGTCGTAGTCCATTGGGATTGGAAGGACTAGACCGATGGCCACCTGTCTGGGCTCGTGGAACCACGTGATTTACGTGTAAGGCCCTTATTAGGCTTCTAAAGGCCATATTACAACCTTTAGAAGCCTGTGCACGTAGTTGACGGTGTTCTATGGCCATGGCGCCAAGGAAAACGACTTCAGGCGTCGTAGTCCATTGGGATTGGAAGGACTAGACCGATGGCCACCTGTCTGGGCTCGTGGAACCACGTGATTTACGTGTAAGGCCCTTATTAGGCTCAAAAGGCCATATTACAACCTTTAGAAGCCTGTGCACGTAGTTGACGGTGTTCTATGGCCATGGCGCCAAGGAAAACGACTTCAGGCGTCGTAGTCCATTGGGATTGGAAGGACTAGACCGATGGCCACCTGTCTGGGCTCGTGGAACCACGTGATTTACGTGTAAGGCCCTTATTAGGCTCTAAAGGCCATATTACAACCTTTAGAAGCCTGTGCACGTAGTTGACGGTGTTCTATGGCCATGGCGCCAAGGAAAACGACTTCAGGCGTCGTAGTCCATTGGGATTGGAAGGACTAGACCGATGGCCACCTGTCTGGGCTCGTGGAACCACGTGATTTACGTGTAAGGCCCTTATTAGGCTTCAAAAGGCCATATTACAACCTTTAGAAGCCTGTGCACGTAGTTGACGGTGTTCTATGGCCATGGCGCCAAGGAAAACGACTTCAGGCGTCGTAGTCCATTGGGATTGGAAGGACTAGACCGATGGCCACCTGTCTGGGCTCGTGGAACCACGTGATTTACGTGTAAGACCCTTATTAGGCTGCAAAAGGCCATATTACAACCTTTAGCAGCCTGTGCACGTAGTTGACGGTGTTCTATGGCCATGGCGCCAAGGAAAACGACTTCAGGCGTCGTAGTCCATTGGGATTGGAAGGACTAGACCGATGGCCACCTGTCTGGGCTCGTGGAACCACGTGATTTACGTGTAAGGCCCTTATTAGGCTTCTAAAGGCCATATTACAACCTTTAGAAGCCTGTGCACGTAGTTGACGGTGTTCTATGGCGATGGCGCCAAGGAAAACGACTTTCGGCGTCGTAGTCCATTGGGATTGGAAGGACTAGACCGATGGCCACCTGTCTGGGCTCGTGGAACCACGTGATTTACGTGTAAGGCCCTTATTAGGCTTCTAAAGGCCATATTACAACCTTTAGAAGCCTGTGCACGTAGTTGACGGTGTTCTATGGCCATGGCGCCAAGGAAAACGACTTCAGGCGTCGTAGTCCATTGGGATTGGAAGGACTAGACCGATGGCCACCTGTCTGGGCTCGTGGAACCACGTGATTTACGTGTAAGGCCCTTATTAGGCTGCAAAAGGCCATATTACAACCTTTAGAAGCCTGTGCACGTAGTTGACGGTGTTCTATGGCCATGGCGCCAAGGAAAACGACTTCAGGCGTCGTAGTCCATTGGGATTGGAAGGACTAGACCGATGGCCACCTGTCTGGGCTCGTGGAACCACGTGATTTACGTGTAAGGCCCTTATTAGGCTTCTAAAGGCCATATTACAACCTTTAGAAGCCTGTGCACGTAGCTGACGGTGTTCTATTGCCATGGCGCAAAGGAAAACGACTTCAGGCCTCGTAGTCCATTGGGATTGGAAGGAGTACACCGATGGCCACCTGTCTGGGCTCGTGGAACCACGTGATTTACGTGTAAGACCCTTATTAGGCTGCAAAAGGCCATATTACCACCTTTAGAAGCCTGTGCACGTAGTTGACGGTGCTCTATGGCCATGGCGCTAAGGAAAGCGACTTCCAATCCCAATGGACTACGACGCCTGAAGTCGTTTTCCTTAGCGCAAGGGCCATAGAACACCGTCAACTACGTGCACAGGCTTCTAAAGGTGGTAATATGGCCTTTTGCAGCCTAATAAGGGTCTTACACGTAAATCACGTGGTTCCACGAGCCCAGACAGGTGGCCATCGGTCTAGTCCTTCCAATCCCAATGGACTACGACGCCTGAAGTCGTTTTCCTTGGCGCCATGGCCATAGAACACCGTCAACTACGTGCACAGGCTTCTAAAGGTTGTAATATGGCCTTTTGCAGCCTAATAAGGGTCTTACACGTAAATCACGTGGTTCCACGAGCCCAGACAGGTGGCCATCGGTCTAGTCCTTCCAATCCCAATGGACTACGACGCCTGAAGTCGTTTTCCTTGGCGCCATGGCCATAGAACACCGTCAACTACGTGCACAGGCTTCTAAAGGTTGTAATATGGCCTTTTGCAGCCTAATAAGGGCCTTACACGTAAATCACGTGGTTCCACGAGCCCAGACAGGTGGCCATCGGTCTAGTCCTTCCAATCCCAATGGACTACGACGCCTGAAGTCGTTTTCCTTGGCGCCATGGCCATAGAACACCGTCAACTACGTGCACAGGCTTCTAAAGGTTGTAATATGGCCTTTAGAAGCCTAATAAGGGCCTTACACGTAAATCACGTGGTTCCACGAGCCCAGACAGGTGGCCATCGGTCTAGTCCTTCCAATCCCAATGGACTCCAACGCCTGAAGGTGTTTTCCTTGGCGCCATCGCCATAGAACACCGTCAACTACGTGCACAGGCTTCTAAAGGTTGTAATATGGCCTTTAGAAGCCTAATAAGGGCCTTACACGTAAATCACGTGGTTCCACGAGCCCAGACAGGTGGCCATCGGTCTAGTCCTTCCAATCCCAATGGACTACGACGCCTGAAGTCGTTTTCCTTGGCGCCATGGCCATAGAACACCGTCAACTACGTGCACAGGCTTCTAAAGGTTGTAATATGGCCTTTTGCAGCCTAATAAGGGCCTTACACGTAAATCACGTGGTTCCACGAGCCCAGACAGGTGGCCATCGGTCTAGTCCTTCCAATCCCAATGGACTACGACGCCTGAAGTCGTTTTCCTTGGCGCCATGGCCATAGAACACCGTCAACTACGTGCACAGGCTTCTAAAGGTTGTAATATGGCCTTTTGCAGCCTAATAAGGGCCTTACACGTAAATCACGTGGTTCCACGAGCCCAGACAGGTGGCCATCGGTCTAGTCCTTCCAATCCCAATGGACTACGACGCCTGAAGTCGTTTTCCTTGGCGCCATGGCCATAGAACACCGTCAACTACGTGCACAGGCTTCTAAAGGTTGTAATATGGCCTTTAGAAGCCTAATAAGGGCCTTACACGTAAATCACGTGGTTCCACGAGCCCAGACAGGTGGCCATCGGTCTAGTCCTTCCAATCCCAATGGACTACGACGCCTGAAGTCGTTTTCCTTGGCGCCATGGCCATAGAACACCGTCAACTACGTGCACAGGCTTCTAAAGGTTGTAATATGGCCTTTTGCAGCCTAATAAGGGCCTTACACGTAAATCACGTGGTTCCACGAGCCCAGACAGGTGGCCATCGGTCTAGTCCTTCCAATCCCAATGGACTACGACGCCTGAAGTCGTTTTCCTTGGCGCCATGGCCATAGAACACCGTCAACTACGTGCACAGGCTTCTAAAGGTTGTAATATGGCCTTTTGCAGCCTAATAAGGGCCTTACACGTAAATCACGTGGTTCCACGAGCCCAGACAGGTGGCCATCGGTCTAGTCCTTCCAATCCCAATGGACTACGACGCCTGAAGTCGTTTTCCTTGGCGCCATGGCCATAGAACACCGTCAACTACGTGCACAGGCTTCTAAAGGTTGTAATATGGCCTTTTGCAGCCTAATAAGGGCCTTACACGTAAATCACGTGGTTCCACGAGCCCAGACAGGTGGCCATCGGTCTAGTCCTTCCAATCCCAATGGACTACGACGCCTGAAGTCGTTTTCCTTGGCGCCATGGCCATAGAACACCGTCAACTACGTGCACAGGCTTCTAAAGGTTGTAATATGGCCTTTTGCAGCCTAATAAGGGCCTTACACGTAAATCACGTGGTTCCACGAGCCCAGACAGGTGGCCATCGGTCTAGTCCTTCCAATCCCAATGGACTACGACGCCTGAAGTCGTTTTCCTTGGCGCCATGGCCATAGAACACCGTCAACTACGTGCACAGGCTTCTAAAGGTTGTAATATGGCCTTTTGCAGCCTAATAAGGCCTTACACGTAAATCACGTGGTTCCACGAGCCCAGACAGGTGGCCATCGGTCTAGTCCTTCCAATCCCAATGGACTACGACGCCTGAAGTCGTTTTCCTTGGCGCCATGGCCATAGAACACCGTCAACTACGTGCACAGGCTTCTAAAGGTTGTAATATGGCCTTTAGAAGCCTAATAAGGGCCTTACACGTAAATCACGTGGTTCCACGAGCCCAGACAGGTGGCCATCGGTCTAGTCCTTCCAATCCCAATGGACTACAACGCCTGAAGGTGTTTTCCTTGGCGCCATGGCCATAGAACACCGTCAACTACGTGCACAGGCTTCTAAAGGTTGTAATATGGCCTTTAGAAGCCTAATAAGGGCCTTACACGTAAATCACGTGGTTCCACGAGCCCAGACAGGTGGCCATCGGTCTAGTCCTTCCAATCCCAATGGACTACGACGCCTGAAGTCGTTTTCCTTGGCGCCATGGCCATAGAACACCGTCAACTACGTGCACAGGCTTCTAAAGGTTGTAATATGGCCTTTTGAAGCCTAATAAGGGCCTTACACGTAAATCACGTGGTTCCACGAGCCCAGACAGGTGGCCATCGGTCTAGTCCTTCCAATCCCAATGGACTACGACGCCTGAAGTCGTTTTCCTTGGCGCCATGGCCATAGAACACCGTCAACTACGTGCACAGGCTTCTAAAGGTTGTAATATGGCCTTTGAAGCCTAATAAGGGCCTTACACGTAAATCACGTGGTTCCACGAGCCCAGACAGGTGGCCATCGGTCTAGTCCTTCCAATCCCAATGGACTACGACGCCTGAAGTCGTTTTCCTTGGCGCCATGGCCATAGAACACCGTCAACTACGTGCACAGGCTTCTAAAGGTTGTAATATGGCCTTTAGAAGCCTAATAAGGGCCTTACACGTAAATCACGTGGTTCCACGAGCCCAGACAGGTGGCCATCGGTCTAGTCCTTCCAATCCCAATGGACTACGACGCCTGAAGTCGTTTTCCTTGGCGCCATGGCCATAGAACACCGTCAACTACGTGCACAGGCTTCTAAAGGTTGTAATATGGCCTTTTGCAGCCTAATAAGGGCCTTACACGTAAATCACGTGGTTCCACGAGCCCAGACAGGTGGCCATCGGTCTAGTCCTTCCAATCCCAATGGACTACGACGCCTGAAGTCGTTTTCCTTGCGCCATGGCCATAGAACACCGTCAACTACGTGCACAGGCTTCTAAAGGTTGTAATATGGCCTTTGAAGCCTAATAAGGGCCTTACACGTAAATCACGTGGTTCCACGAGCCCAGACAGGTGGCCATCGGTCTAGTCCTTCCAATCCCAATGGACTACGACGCCTGAAGTCGTTTTCCTTGGCGCCATGGCCATAGAACACCGTCAACTACGTGCACAGGCTTCTAAAGGTTGTAATATGGCCTTTGCAGCCTAATAAGGGCCTTACACGTAAATCACGTGGTTCCACGAGCCCAGACAGGTGGCCATCGGTCTAGTCCTTCCAATCCCAATGGACTACGACGCCTGAAGTGTTTTCCTTGGCGCCATGGCCATAGAACACCGTCAACTACGTGCACAGGCTTCTAAAGGTTGTAATATGGCCTTTAGAAGCCTAATAAGGGCCTTACACGTAAATCACGTGGTTCCACGAGCCCAGACAGGTGGCCATCGGTCTAGTCCTTCCAATCCCAATGGACTACGACGCCTGAAGTCGTTTTCCTTGGCGCCATGGCCATAGAACACCGTCAACTACGTGCACAGGCTTCTAAAGGTTGTAATATGGCCTTTGCAGCCTAATAAGGGCCTTACACGTAAATCACGTGGTTCCACGAGCCCAGACAGGTGGCCATCGGTCTAGTCCTTCCAATCCCAATGGACTACGACGCCTGAAGTCGTTTTCCTTGGCGCCATGGCCATAG
Organism: Hydractinia echinata; assembly: GCA_030067915.1. Lineage (NCBI taxonomy): Eukaryota > Metazoa > Cnidaria > Hydrozoa > Anthoathecata > Hydractiniidae > Hydractinia > Hydractinia echinata. The sequence goes on along the minus strand of JASGCC010003615.1, from coordinate 2,462 downwards.
AACACCGTCAACTACGTGCACAGGCTTCTAAAGGTTGTAATATGGCCTTTGAAGCCTAATAAGGGCCTTACACGTAAATCACGTGGTTCCACGAGCCCAGACAGGTGGCCATCGGTCTAGTCCTTCCAATCCCAATGGACTACGACGCCTGAAGTCGTTTTCCTTGCGCCATGGCCATAGAACACCGTCAACTACGTGCACAGGCTTCTAAAGGTTGTAATATGGCCTTTTGAGCCTAATAAGGGCCTTACACGTAAATCACGTGGTTCCACGAGCCCAGACAGGTGGCCATCGGTCTAGTCCTTCCAATCCCAATGGACTACGACGCCTGAAGTCGTTTTCCTTGGCGCCATGGCCATAGAACACCGTCAACTACGTGCACAGGCTTCTAAAGGTTGTAATATGGCCTTTAGAAGCCTAATAAGGGCCTTACACGTAAATCACGTGGTTCCACGAGCCCAGACAGGTGGCCATCGGTCTAGTCCTTCCAATCCCAATGGACTACGACGCCTGAAGTCGTTTTCCTTGGCGCCATGGCCATAGAACACCGTCAACTACGTGCACAGGCTTCTAAAGGTTGTAATATGGCCTTTAGCAGCCTAATAAGGGCCTTACACGTAAATCACGTGGTTCCACGAGCCCAGACAGGTGGCCATCGGTCTAGTCCTTCCAATCCCAATGGACTACGACGCCTGAAGTCGTTTTCCTTGGCGCCATGGCCATAGAACACCGTCAACTACGTGCACAGGCTTCTAAAGGTTGTAATATGGCCTTTGCAGCCTAATAAGGGCCTTACACGTAAATCACGTGGTTCCACGAGCCCAGACAGGTGGCCATCGGTCTAGTCCTTCCAATCCCAATGGACTACGACGCCTGAAGTCGTTTTCCTTGGCGCCATGGCCATAGAACACCGTCAACTACGTGCACAGGCTTCTAAAGGTTGTAATATGGCCTTTTAGCCTAATAAGGGCCTTACACGTAAATCACGTGGTTCCACGAGCCCAGACAGGTGGCCATCGGTCTAGTCCTTCCAATCCCAATGGACTACGACGCCTGAAGTCGTTTTCCTTGGCGCCATGGCCATAGAACACCGTCAACTACGTGCACAGGCTTCTAAAGGTGTAATATGGCCTTTGAGCCTAATAAGGGCCTTACACGTAAATCACGTGGTTCCACGAGCCCAGACAGGTGGCCATCGGTCTAGTCCTTCCAATCCCAATGGACTACGACGCCTGAAGTCGTTTTCCTTGCGCCATGGCCATAGAACACCGTCAACTACGTGCACAGGCTTCTAAAGGTTGTAATATGGCCTTTGCAGCCTAATAAGGGCCTTACACGTAAATCACGTGGTTCCACGAGCCCAGACAGGTGGCCATCGGTCTAGTCCTTCCAATCCCAATGGACTACGACGCCTGAAGCGTTTTCCTTGGCGCCATGGCCATTAGAACACCGTCAACTACGTGCACAGGCTTCTAAAGGTTGTAATATGGCCTTTAGAAGCCTAATAAGGGCCTTACACGTAAATCACGTGTTCACGAGCCCAGACAGGTGGCCATCGGTCTAGTCCTTCCAATCCCAATGGACTACTACGCCTGAAGTCGTTTTCCTTGGCGCCATGGCCATAGAACACCGTCAACTACGTGCACAGGCTGCTAAAGGTTGTAATATGGCCTTTAGAAGCCTAATAAGGGCCTTACACGTAAATCACGTTGTTCCACGAGCCCAGACAGGTGGCCATCGGTCTAGTCCTTCCAATCCCAATGGACTACGCGCTGAAGTGTTTTCCTTGGCGCCATGGCCATAGAACACCGTCAACTACGTGCACAGGCTTCTAAAGGTTGTAATATGGCCTTTAGAAGCCTAATAAGGCCTTACACGTAAATCACGTGGTTCCACGAGCCCAGACAGGTGGCCATCGGTCTAGTCCTTCCAATCCCAATGGACTACGACGCCTGAAGTTTTTCCTTGGCGCCATGGCCATAGAACACCGTCAACTACGTGCACAGGCTTCTAAAGGTTGTAATATGGCCTTTAGAAGCCTAATAAGGGCCTTACACGTAAATCACGTGGTTCCACGAGCCCAGACAGGGCCATCGGTCTAGTCCTTCCAATCCCAATGGACTACGACGCCTGAAGTTTTCCTTGGCGCCATGGCCATAGAACACCGTCAACTACGTGCACAGGCTTCTAAAGGTTGTAATATGGCCTTTAGAAGCCTAATAAGGGCCTTACACGTAAATCACGTGGTTCCACGAGCCCAGACAGGTGGCCATCGTCTAGTCCTTCCAATCCCAATGGACTACGACGCCTGAAGTTGTTTCCTTGCGCCATGGCCATAGAACACCGTCAACTACGTGCACAGGCTTCTAAAGGTTGTAATATGGCCTTTTGCAGCCTAATAAGGGTCTTACACGTAAATCACGTGTTCCACGAGCCCAGACAGGTGGCCATCGTCTAGTCCG
>JASGCC010003614.1:0-23272 GCA_030067915.1 Hydractinia echinata | reverse complement strand
AATTTTCTGACGTTACGTCGCCACGTCAATAACACTACTTAACGTCAATATCCTATATTAAATTAATGAAGCTATTACAGTGCACCTAAAACTTTGAGGCCAAATAACTTGGAAACAAGCTGGTGACGTCAATGATTTTCACCGCGTGGGTAACTAGGGAGCACCTAGGACCAATTTGGGTAATTTTCCCAACCTGGGTCCCCCAATCCGTTTCGGAATGGACGGGTTGATGACGTCATCAAAAAACCTTTAAACCCCAATATCTCTGCAACCGTTTGTCAAAAGTACATGATCCTATACATTTTCTTGATCAGCGTTTCAAGGTCTATACGATAAAGGTAACAGGTATACAAATTTATAAAAAATTTTTTAAGGTTTTGACGGGCCATTGGCTGACGTCAGCAAAATTTTTAAACCCTTATATCTCATTAACCGCTCATCAAGAGCACATGATGATATACATTTTTTTCATCAGCGTTTCAATCTCTGCACTTTACAGGAAACAAATAAACTAAATTTCGCCAAAAAATTTTTGTATATTCACTTTTTTTTTGGATATGCAGAAATCTAAAACAACCTATTTTTCCATTGTCCTTCTGCCTGAGTGGATTTCTCCACGGGCCTTATCGACTAGTTAAAATATAATTGCATTAATTTCAATCACTTAATTTTTTTTTCATAGTTAAGTTAATACATTGAAGTAATTAACTTAATTAAAGAAAGAAATTAATTTCTTAAATTTATTTAATCAATTATAAAGTTTTCTACTAAATGCCCCTAAAAAATCGCGGAAACATCAAAGGAATATCGGTAACCCTTTTGAACACACAGACAGGCGACGGCTATTATTATAGAGATTGCTTAACGCAAGCATGCACACCAGGATTATCGTTGCGTTAGCGAACAGTAAAAACTCACCTGAAGCTGTACTGCTAGAATAGCGTTAGATTAATACCCTTATAAAACATAATGGTGACTAAAAAAGCCTACAAGTACTTCTAAATAAAACATTTCTATTCACAGGCCTTCCCTGCTTTGTCAAGGAAATAAATGTAAACATTTTACTTTTTTCACTAAAAGTGTATTCCTTGACAAAAAGAAACCTGAATATTTATGTGTGCCATTTTGAAGAAATATAAAACTTTATACAGCTAAAAATATTGTTTTTTAAAACAAATTTGCGCATCGCTTCAGCATAAAATTAAAAACATCCTTTTTTCATTTTTTGTTGCGCTAACACATCGTTAACGGTGCGTGAATATTTTTACTATGAAATTTTTTAATAACCTTACAAGGGTTCGAATAAAAAGGCTGCTTACCTAACCTACGCATCAGAAAAGGAGCACTTCCGCAGCCTACCAGCTGCAAAGAATTTGCGATTTGATGCTTTGTAAAATAGCCGAAAAACTGCTTCTCAATATTTTGAGGGAGTAAGGTTTATTATTGTGTTAGTGCGCAGTGAAAACCAAGCTTTAGTTTTTAAGACTATGCCGTAAGTAGACATTTATTTATTTATCAAAATAGCAGACGTAAATTAAAAATTCGTCTTCTCTGATTAGGAATGTCCATAACATTGCTCCCTACAATCGTCCACAAAATATGCTGTCTCTGGAAATTTTGGAACAAAAACCAAGGGCCAAACACTGAACAAAATCAGCAAAGGAACATATTCTACAGTTAATACATCAAAGGACACTTATCAACATGGCATATATATAGAAAGTGTTGTGGAGAGGTTGCCAAGGCAAAGGCATTAAGCACGGCAAGGAAAGGGCACGGCAAAGGCAGACATAATAATAAGGGAGGTGGAGAAGAGAGCCATAGATTTTGTGGACGATTATAGGAGAGAGCCATAGCTTTTGTGGACGATTGCAGCTGTATTGTTTACAAAAAGTTAAGGCACGTCACCATCACCAGGAAATATACCATGCAGTAGGCCAGGAAATCGACTTTTTAACCCTACGAGTAAGGATACCGATGCTCGATACCATTTTTGTTTAACATTTTTTATATTTTTCTACTTCGTCAGATTCCAAAGAACATGTAAAATCATTGGCCCGTGTAAAAAGCGTACGGAACAGACTGCAGCTTTGCAAATACAGAGGCTCCGGAATCATAAATGAAATCTTTTTCGCTTTGGCCAAAATGAAGCCGTTTGATTGGACAACATGAAATGCATGGAAACTCGATTTTTATACGTTTCACACAAAAGTGACATCTACATTCTTTCACTTTCGAACTTAGACCCTGTCGTGCTTAGTACAGGTAAACAATGTCGCGCATTCATGTAGGTACAATACCTTTTTCCAAAAAGAAAACTTTATCGCAACTTCGGTTTTACAGAAACACAGGATACAGCCCGTCATTAACACTGGACTGAGCGCTTAGTACAGGTAAACCGTGTTGCACATGTGTTTATGCTTAATACCCTTTTAGCACTGTTTACAACCCGTTGTTACCCCGTCATAGCAAAAAAAAAATAGTCAATATTATTTTATTTTGCAGAATAGTCATGATACAGGATACACTCTGTTGAAACACCGGGTTAAGCCACAAGTAACTGTGTTACCCGGCGTTGAACACCAGAATGAGTGATTAATAAGAACCGTCAACTGTGCCACACATTCAGGTAAAGCGCTTTAGTACAGGTATATAGTATGTAGTACATTGAGTAAAGTGCACACAATTCATGGTGTTTCCGGTGTAATAATTTCACATTCTAAGCTGAAATAAAAACACCGATTGCAATTCGTTGTTACCCCGTTATAGCATAAACAGCTGGCCAACCTTTTTTATTTTTCGGAGAATGTTCCCGATGAAAGTTCAAAAGAAATGTTGCTCTAAGCTGAGTGCTTAGTACAGGTAAACAATGTGACACATCCATATAGGTGCAATAGCCTTTTCCGAAAAAAACGTTATTGCAACTTCAGTTAAACAGAAACAAAGGAAACAGCCCGTTGTTAACACTGGACTGAGCGCTTAGTACACGTAAACTTTGTCGCACATGAGTATAGGCCTAACACCATTGTTAAAAAAGCTTTATCGTGACTTCAGTTAAAAAAAATCCGTAAAAATCTTCGTTCCTAGCCAAAAATCCTAAAAATGATGCGTTTATGATTGATACATGGCTAAAAAACGTGACAATATATTTGTCTTAACATGTAAAAACATATAGAAAACAAATATTATACAAAATAAAAAGGTTTTAGAAGAAAAAAAGGTCAAACAGACCTAGAACCTTCACTGACCACGACAACTTTCGAAACCAAAATGGCCTTCGTCATCATGTTCCTTCGATGGCATCGCTAGGCCGCGAAAATCTTGGATTGGTTTTTCAAAGAATCAGGCGTTTTGATTGGTATACTACGTGCAAGCGGTCAAAACAAAGTAATAAAACTGTCAGTAAAACTGTCCAATTTGTTTTCTGTGGCTCCCGAGCGAAATTGGCGATTGAGATCACGGGGGTAATTATTATTAAAAATGGCGTATTTAAATAATGCATTCATTTTAATCACTTAATTTATTTTTTTAATTAAGGTATCAATAATAAGATTTTCGATTAAACAACCCCCTGGTTTTTAAAAATTACGGAAAGATCAAAGGAGTATCGGTAGCCATTACAGATATATATTTGTATGTTTTGGGACAACCTGTTAACCCCTCAATTCCAGTCGTCAATACCCCAAATTCTCCACCTCCTCATCCTCGTTTGATGGTTGTTTTCGTATTTTCCTGTCCGTGAACGAGGTCCTCCAAGGGTTGATAGTGTTTATTCCCCGCGTACCTCGTCCTCGTTTCATGGTTGTTTTAGTCTGTGAACGAGTGTTAACATTGGTGAATCACCATTATCCGACGACATCCGACGACATCCGCTAGGTGCGTCAAACTTCAACGATATCCTGCAGAAGGCGACGATGTTTTGAGACATGTGTCAATTTCTGTCCGTGTTAAAATGTATTGATCAATAAAATATTAATAAATAAAATGAATGTCTCAAATTTGTCCAGAGATTTTAAAAATCCATTTCAAAATTCTATAATAAAGATGAATACAAGAACCGTTAAAGAATTACGCGCAATTGCAAAGAGCCGTGGTTTAACTCGTTATTCTAGGCTACTAAAGGCTGATCTTATCACCCTATTGGAAACGCCACAGAGACCGCTAAGATCAGCAAGATCGTCAGGAAAAGATAAAATGTTAATAAATAAAATGAGTGCGTCAGATTTAATAAAAAAAAAGTTGAAGACACAGAAAAAGTGCAACGAGGCCATTGAAATAAATCCTTATATGCTCAAGTATATTCCAAATAAATTCAAGACGCAGGAAATGTGCGCCCTGGCAATTCAAGAAAACCCTTGTTCGCTGATACATTATGTCCCGGATTGCTTCGTTACTCGGGACATATGTGTCAGAGTAATCAGCGAGTCAGTTGAGAGAGCTCCTCATATACTCGAGGATGTTCCAGATGACTTGAAGACGCATGAAATGTGCGTCAAAGCGGTTGAGGAAAAACCATATATGCTCGAGTGTGTTCCTAAGTATCTAAAAACCCAGGAAATGTGTAACAAAGCAGTTGAGAGGTATCCCGAAGCGCTGGAGGATGTTCCAAATTGTTTCAAAACGCAGGAAGCAGTTGAAGAACAACCCTGGCTGCTCGAGTATGTTCCAAATTGTTTCAAAGCCAAAGAGATGTGTAATAAGGCCATTATGTGTGATCGCGACGTATAGTACATGATAGGGATGTACGGATCGATGCTGATACTGGTGATGTGATCGGTTGCGAGGTTGACTATGAGAGATACTGTTTTGTAATGGTTAAGCCATCACAAATAATACTTTGGTGGATCTTCATTGGTTATGTGACATTGACAGGTGGGGTATCGGAAGTGCGGGCGATTTGCTGTAAAAAATCATGCTTTCCTTGTTTCCTACCTTCGGCTAATATGGCTTCACGTTGCTCAGCAGTGATGGTCTCTACAACACGCTTTGATTTTAAGCGAATTTGCTCTTTCAAATTACGATAGTGTTCGACTTCTTTAAGGATGAAATGATATTCCTCATGCGAGATGTTCGAGTCCTCTACTGCTTTTGAGATGAGGCTCGAGATGGAGTCTAACTTGGCCTCAGCCAGAGTCTTGATCTTGTCATGTTTCTTAGCTTTCGAATCAAAGATTTTTTGCACTTTATGCACGACAGCTGAAGAGAGTCCAAGGTTGATTCCAGCTGAAGCCAAAGCAATACTCACTGGAATTCCAACTCCTGTAGTAAGAGTTACGACTGAAGCAAGTTCAAGAGCAGTTATTGCGGTGACTACTGAAGTGTCACTGATTGTAGCTTCAGTTGCACGACGCTTACATCGCTTGGTAAGGTTGTCCCTATAGCTCACTTTCGTAGAAACCTTTCGATCTCTTCAATCTTTTTTAATCTATAGACCTGACCTTCATCCTGCATAGTATCGTACTCAGGTGCACTTGGCGGTAAGGTTGGATATAATTTCATAGTATCCATCTTTTATTCTACAAGTATTTGCATCGTGATTCCTGTAAAAACAACCTTTTTTTCAGGGTGATATTGATCGGTCAGCATGAACTCGAGCTTGTCCGTCGATACATTGAGAGGAAGATATATTGGAGTCTCGAAATTCCAGGTGAGCATATCTCCCCACTTATCTAACTCTTTGGTGGGCAGTATCGCGAGAATATTTGATTTGTTACCGTTAAACAAGCAATCATCCTCATCCAGCTGAGGGCATATAAGACTTAATCTCTGATAAATATCGGTATACATCATAATCGCCTGTTGTATAGTACTTTACACCATCTGGTAGATCAGATAAACCAATGAGTTCTTGAGTGCTGTATCAATACTAACGTTAAAGCCATTACTCACACGAAGCCGGCAGTAGCCATTATTTAATACAAATATCATGACCTTTCCAGCTGCCTGTTTGTTGATAATAGCTGCCAGATCCTCGATTTTGTACAGCCCTTTCACGATAAAGATCCGGGTATCAGGGTCATGAGATCCCGATTTCTCCTTCCAGATATTAAAAGCGGTATCCTTAAATAGGTTCAACCAGCCGCCTCGAATACTGATGGATTTTAAAGCGATCCTCGTACACTGCCCTAGGTAATTGTTAAAAATCGTAGGCTTGCTGATATCAGTGATATACAATTGTTTTATGTTTCTTATAAAAAGAAACGATGAACATTTACTCGTACGATCCAAACGCAAAGTATGCACCAAATCATGGTAGATACTTGGAACGTCTTAATGGGAATGACCTTACGGCACAGAACATCGTAATCGATAATAAAGGTTCCTCCTTCACTGTAAAATTTACAGACATTTTTGTTGATTATGAATTTCATTCTGGTACGAGCTCACTAGTGAAGGAATGGAACAGCCACCCTTTCAGCCTCTGGTCTACGCAACGTAATTTTGCTGCTTATTGTGCAACGTCCGCCTGCGGTATATCCATGCAGCATCTAAACGCTGAGTTGCCTATGGTTCGTGCCGTATATCGATTCCACGCTTATTTTCAAATACGTAAAATTTTATCACAATTAGAAATTTCACTACCTGGTTCGGCCAGATTTCGACGTTTAAACAATCCATTCAATCAACCGAAACTCCATTAATTAGCTCGTGAGTTTGGGGTATCTGGTGGTGAGCAGGAGTGGAGGAACGAAACCATCTTCAGTAATTGGCAACTTCATCGTAAGGACTATCCTGGTTCAGGTCCAAGTTATGTCGATGAAGACTCGTGGAGTAGGTGGGTTATTGAAAAAAGTCAAGGCCTTACTCGCATTGGTATCGAACGCCTATCGCAAAGTGTGAGATTTTATGCCTATTTAATCCTCGAAAGTCAGGCGAGCGCAAGATCAGGAATCATTGGAAATCAAGGCAGTGCGATCGATGCTCAGAGGTTGTACCTAACAACATTTGAAGGTTTAATAATTAAGGATAGTAGCGATACAGGCAAAGAAATTGCCCAATTCCAAAATGTGTTAAAATATGCAAGATCCAAGGTTGATTTTACTGTTGCTCATGGCGTCTATATGATACCAAGTGATATGAACCTTCACATTGGAAATATCGTGAATTTTACAAATAAATTTTTGATCAGCAGGATTATTCGATTGGTGTAAATCCGAAGATTAACGCTAATGCGAAGCATGTTGACATTAAGCACCGCCCACCACAGGTGAGTCACACATCAGAGTCACGGACTGTTACAGCAACACCTCCTAAGCATGTATTAGAGGCAGAACAACATGTGGACAACAAGGCTGTGCTAGTAACAACTGGAATAGGTGTTATTTTACTGTACATATGGTTCAAAAAATAGGAAAACAAGCATTCGTGTCCGATAATTTTTGTAAAGTACTAACCTCACAAAACAACATATCGTGATATGTAGTCGTGTGTGATTTCATTCACATACAACGTTATATTTACGATCTTTTGCCTTTCTTCCCGACAAATGTTTAGCAACAAATTCAACAACTTTTGCGGCAACCCTGAAAAAGAAGGAAACTACCGTCCCTATGATTCCGGGTAATGCCGCACCTGCTTTCCCTGCCAAATAAATTTTCCAACCCTCTCCAGTTGTTTTTGTACAAATCTTTTACTACCCCCAGCACTCCCTGCCGCTGCAGCACCTGGTCCACCTCCTGTCACTGCAAGCACGATGGTGGATATGAGTAAACCAACGGCGGAAACGATACTCCCTATAGTAATTCCCTGCTCCTTGAATAAAATCTTAAGTTTTTCAGCGAGTGATGTGTCGTCTCCCGCAATTTTCATTAATGTTTCCCTAATATTTTTGAGCTGACTCTGAATCGTGGATGCTAATTCACCATGAGCCTCTAATGTTGCTGCTTTTTGATCCTGCAGCTTTTCAATATCTTCCTTGGCCTTTGCAATGTTGTTGTTCCAAATCTCTTTCTGATCCTCAGATACCCCAGGCCGTGCTTTCTTCTCCTCTAGTTCATTCACCTTGGCCTCTGCGTTAGCAATCTCACTATTATAAAAAGTAACTTTATTTGTTAATGATTTTAAATTCCCCTTTATAGTTTGAAGTTCACGTCGAGCCCTCTTCTCTCACGTTCGGTAAAAACTTCTTCGCTATTAAAGGACGTCTCGGCCTCTTTTATGAGGCTCGTCGTTTCCTTAACAACAGTCTCTATATTGTCCATCTCCATATCAACCGTATTTTTGTTCTTATTATTCGACAATCGTCGAACCACTTTAATGATCGTATCTATTGTATTTGACATTTGTCGAACCACTCCCTTTTTAATTGGCGTACCATATTCCGTGAACCCTATTTTTTGCAGGCGTTTGATTCCTACATTCGTCTTTATCGTGCCGATTGCACGAAAATCACCGTCTTGTGACGTTAGCTCTTTCCCGTCAGAGAAGAGTTGATTGGATTCACCGAGTTTATTCTTTTTCACTTCAAATTCGTTATAGTTCAATTTTCCCAAAGACATATCCCCAGCACCTCCGCCTTGCGAAGATATTCATAAAAAGAGTCGATCTTTGATCTTTTGAGCTCTTGTCTATAACTTAGATCGGTCCCCTCCTGCGTCTGTCGTTCTTCCCGTGTTGGTGTTGTGACAAGCTGGGTAAGGTCGTCAGGCCTACTAAAATCATCATTATCATCGCCTCCAATATTGCTTCATCAGTAAAAGCGTCTGGATCATAAGTTGTATTATCCATTTTATTTTAACGAAAAACAACTAGGATCAACCCAAAAAGTCAAAACATGTGTGCTTGTATATTAGACTTGAGTACCCCACAACTTATAAAATTCTCAGGTGATCATCAAATTTTAAATAAATATATATTAAATAAATGATCAACCACATTGTACTATTATTGGTTATTGCCTTACTCTGCGGGACACCGAGAAACGCTGCGGCACACCGAGAAGAATTGGATGAATTCAGGCATAGCGAATTACGAGTTCGTAGGCTGCCTACCGTGAGCCACCTGCCTATCCACGGAACCAAGCACTTGTTTGGCGGTGGACGGATTCGTAGGCACCCTTCAACGACTTGTTCCTAGATGCGGATAGGCGACGCTTTCGCTGACCTCAAAGAGGGGTGCGGCAGCCTCACCGTAGAAAACTACGCTCATAGATGTCAATTCATCAGTGTACCCCCGGCGGGTACACGAGTGAAATGGCCTTCAGAATCGAGAAAACCACACCTCGTTGTGATATCATGGGGGGTGCGGCTGCCGCACAGTATATTTTTTCTTGGCCTGTCCAAGATAAAAATTTCGGATTCCAAAAAAATTACAAGATAAAAAATGTCCTTCGTAATCCAGCGATCAATTGTCGAGCAGTTCAACTTTAATGAAAAAAAGTCCGATCCGTGTATGCTGAGGGTCGGGGCGAATGCCTTGTTGCCTGCGATGTCTTCAGAGCCGTTGGATATACAGATAATGACAATGGTAGGAAGGCAGTTCCGGCCCATGTTCCCCAGAGGTCTGTAAGACGCTATAAAGACGTTAAAAATGTTGTGGAAAAGGAGGTGAAAATCGACCTGCTTCATCCAGATACAGTTTTACTGACGGAACCAGGCCTTTATTGCTTTCTGCTGAGGTGTGGTAAGCCTGAAGCAAAATCATTTGTGGATTGGGTTACTGAGGAGGTGTTGCCCAGGGAAATGCGACAGCTTGCTGGGATTGTTGAAGAAAAAAACGCGGCCATTGCGATCCTCAAGGATGATCGTCAAGTTGAAAGAGAGCACAATGTGGCGCCACGCCAGGAGATCGAACAACTCCAACCGCGCTATGTTCCACATCGAATTCCAATAGATACTGTGTTATGTGTGGTCGATAAAAACGATCCTCATGAACGTGGCAAAGCTGACAGACATGCCCACTTCATGATCCGATGCAAGCGTAAACGGTTTACGAAAAGAATAAATATTCTAAGAGCGAGATACCCCAATATGATCTTGAGGGAACCAGAATGCGACGATCCCAATGCTGTTCATGCATGGTGCAGATTCAAAGAAGATGGCCTCGGCAAGGACGACTTTTTTCGCAACCACTTTACATTGCCTGATGACAATACGCGGGAAATTTTTGAAGATATATTTGAAATCGATATTGTGTAGGCAGGCGATAATTTTGTGACTCACAAAGAGTCATAAAAATAATTAAAATCTACCAGTTCATGACATGCTCCGGAGGTATTTCGACATCTTCTAGGATTAGCATTAATTCCTCTGCGACAAAACTACGGTCAGGTCCGTTTTTCAAATAATACAACACACGACTATTGGGGTCCGCTACAATCCGATCTAATCTATATGTTTTCTTACTCCACCAAGAGATAGATAAATGTTCCTTTTGGCACAGTCGCGTGCGCGTGAGCAGTGACGTCACAGCAAGTCCCTGTTATTCCCTATTATGCAATGCCGATTAGGGTAAAGTCCCTATTGAATGATGACGTCATAAAATCATACAAAAATGAGTAAATTTCTAGCACACCTGGTAGGGGAATTCCCTTATAAAATACTAAAAATCAACGCATGCGCAATAAAGAGGGAAATAACTGTGTTAGTCGAGCAGAATGAAATCTTCGGAGAAAGTAAAAACTCTATACAATAAAGAAATGAATACATACACTGTGAAACAGTTACGAGATATCGCAAAAAGTCGTGGTTTAACCGGGTATTACAAACTACGCAAGGTTGAATTGATTTCTTTATTGGAGGACGTACCACATAGGCCACCTAGAAGGGCTGGACAGCGAAAGCCGGTCAAGCCCGCGACTATAGTACCAACGACGGAGGCCATGGATATATTCGAGAAACAGGAACTATCAAAAAATCGTTCGATCGTGAAAACTAAGATGCGGGGATGGTACAACTGGTTGGTTGATGCTGTCCCCAAACCTATAAAGGAGGGGGTCAAGAGGACATATGCAGCCTTTAAACGTACGGTGATGAATCTCTATAACGGGGCGGCCAACATAAGGCCTACACTTCATGATGAGGTAGAAAAAGAGGCTGAGGAAGACTATATTGAAGACATCCAAAATCTCTAAGAACAGCCGGGGCAAGATTTTACACCACAGGAACATAAGCATGCTCATAACAGGACGTATCGAAGTTTCCGAATTCCCGGCATAGGAGGAGCAGACGTCGACGGTTATATGGGGATGGTAAGGCCCAACGTGAAAACCTTGGTTGAAGGGCAGGTGGAAGATATGGGCTCAGCGAAGGTACGGATATTCCTATGGATCAGCTGGAAGAAGAAGAAGACGAACCCGGAGGAGGCCAACGATAAGGAGTATATCGAGGTGAATAAGGTTTTCACTAGCAACATGACGTCAGTCTTCCAGGGTAACGACGTAGATGACGTGCTGGATAGGATGTTTGCCCAGGTTAAAACACATGTGGAAAATCCTGCATTACCCCAAAGTGGCTTTACAATTAGTCGAATACTATACCTTGACGTAGACTTTCACAAGCTACGCCTGACAAGGGGCTCGTCGTATATAGAGCTACCAAAATGGCTGGCCTCCAAAAAGGCCGTCATTAACCCGCTGAATGAGGACAAGGAATGCTTCAAGTGGGCTGTTATAGCATCCTTATATCATGAGGAGATAGGGAGGAACCCAAATCGAATATCTCAGATGAAGCCCTATGTAGACCTTTATAACTGGGAGGGTATAGAGTTCCCAACCAGCACTAAGAGCATATATAAATTTGAGGCAAATAATCGCGACATTGCGGTGAACGTCCTCTATATAGAGGGAAAGAAAATCAACATCCTACGCCGATCGGTGCGCAACGGCCGTAGCAAGGTGGTGACTCTATTGCTTATCAAGGATGATAAAAAGACCCATTATACGGCCGTCAAAAGCCTATCGAGGCTCCTAGGCAAGGAGACCTCGAAGAATAGGAATGCAATGCATTTTTGCCTAAACTGCCTACAGGGCTTTCCAACAATTGAATCGAGGGACAAGCACTATGGGTACTGCATGGATCACGAGGCGGTCAAGATCACAATGCCAACAGAGGCTGAAAAATGGCTATATTATAGGGATGGACAACAGCAATTCAAGGTACCATTTGCCATCTATGCAGATTTCGAGAGTCTACTCATCCTGGTAGAAGATGCAAGAGGTAAAAAGACGAAAAAGCTGAGTAAGCATGTACCATCTGGCTGGTGCACATATAGCACGTTCTCCTATGGGGATGTACCGGACGCCCTAACAGTCTACAGGGGTGAGGACTGTGTGACGAGGTCCGTGAACCATCTGGAGGACGAGGTCAAAAGACTATATTATACATACCCGCAGCAGGACATGCTGGAACTGACAGAGGTGCTAAAAAGGGAACATGACGCGGCTTTGGAATGTCATATATGCTTAAAGCCGTTTGACGACTATGAAATTAACCGCAAAGTTCGGGACCATTGTCACTATACGGGGTTATATAGGGGAGCCGCGCATAACAGCTGTAACCTTAAATATAAGATACCCAGTCACATACCAGTGATCTTCCACAACCTCTCGGGGTATGATGCCCATCTCTTCATACGGGAACTGGGTGAAAAGTATGACACCCAGGACATTGGGTGCATAGCTGAGAATACCGAGAAGTACATTAGTTTCAACGTGAAAATCAAGGTACCCCTTGGAGGTATGGGGTATGGTGATGGTGAGACGTACAAGAAGATCGAAATCAGGTTTATCGACAGCTGTCGACTCATGCCATCAAATCTAGACAAATTGGCAAGCAACCTCATTGGAACAAACGCCGCCGGTATGAAATGCCACCAGTGTGCAGATACCTGCCTTGAAATTCAGGGTATAGACGCCGAGTATATGGCAACGTTTTGGTGTAAAAATTGCAACTCGAATACTACCAAGCAACTTAATCGGGACCAGGTAAAGGCAAACGTACCATCCAAGGCCAAGTTCATCGACAAGAACGATGTATTCCGGCTAATGCTTCGAAAAGGTGTCTATCCGTACGAGTATATGGACGATTGGCAGCGATTTGAGGAATTGGAGCTACCTCCCAAGGAGGCATTCTACAGCAAGCTGAATATGAAGGGTATATCAGAGTATGATTATAAATACGCAAAAAAGGTATGGAATTGTATAGCTCCAGAGGGTGATAACGTCACCATGGGCGACTATCATGATATATATCTCACCATAGACGTCCTGCTATTAGCCGACGTTTTTGAAACGTTTCGAGATTTTTCGAGTGTGCCTTACAAACTACAAGCTTGATCCTGCGCATTTTTACAGTGCACCCGGCCTGGCATGGAAGGCATCGCTCAAGTTTACCGGAATCAAACTAGAGCTACTCACAGACCCTGATATGCTTCTGATGTTCGAGAAGGGTATTCGAGGAGGCATAACCCAGGCTGTACATCGTTATGCCAAGGCTAATAACAAGTACATGGGAGACCAGTATAACCCGGATGAGGAGTCATCATACCTGCAGTATTTGGATGCCAACAACCTGTACGGGTGGGCTATGAGACAGGAGCTCCCAACAGATGGCTTCAAATGGATGTCAAACGTTGAAGCCTTTACCGAAAGGCGGATCGGGAAGCTCGTTGAGGACAATAGGCATGGGTACATCCTAGAGGTTGATATCGATTACCCCAAGGGACTACATGACAGGCATAACGAGTTGCCGTTCCTACCCGAACGCACTATGGTCCATAAGGTCGAGATATTGGTACCGAATTTGGAGGACAAGCGAAAGTACGTGGTACACATCAGAGCTCTCCACGAGGCCTTAAAACATGGGCTTGAATTGAAGAGAGTGCGCAGGGTCATCCGGTTCAACCAGAAACCTTGGCTTAGGGGCTATATAGATCACAACACGAGGCTGAGGACTGCTGCCAAAAACGAGTTCGAAAAGGACTTCTGCAAGCTTATGAATTTAAGCGTATTTGGCAAGACCATGGAGAACATTAGGAACCACCGCAACATCCAGCTGGTCACCAACGAGGACAAGTATATGAAACTCGTCATGAAGCCGAATTTCAAAGGTGTAAGCAGGTTTAGTAAGCACCTCCTAGGTGTAGAGATGGGTAAAACGGAGGTCAAGATGAACAAGCCTGTATATATAGGTCAGGCTATATTGGATCTATCGAAGCTAGTCATGTATGAGTTCCACTACGACTACATGCAGCCAAAATATGGTAGCAAGCTGCAGCTCTGCTACATGGATACAGACAGCTTTGTTTACCATATTAGAACAGAGGACTTTTACAGGGATATCAAGGACGATGTCAAAACACGCTTTGACACAAGTGCGTATAGCGAGGACGATAAACGACCTCTCCCCAGGGGGAAAAACAAGAAGGTCGTGGGCCTCATGAAGGACGAGCTGGCAGGTAAAATCATGACCGAATTCATCACCCTGAGGGCCAAGCTATATGCTTACAAGAGCCTTACAAAGGAGGGCGGTGATCGCAAAGCCAAGGGTGTTAAAAGATGCGTGACCAAAAAATCCATCACCTTTGACGACTATCGGCGATGCTTGGAGGAGGGCGTAGATATCTACAAAAGCTAGGTCTTGATTCAAAATAAGAACCATAAGGTATACACCCAGGAGGTATCGAAGTTAGCACTCAACAGGGCTGACGACAAACGGATCGTTCAGCCTGATCAAATTACAACACTTGCTAGAGGTCATTACCGCCCGGTGTCCGAAGGGGAATAAAATGGAGGTGTGCCTACTAATTGCTATAATCCTACCCTATGTCCTAATCGCCTATATTCTTTTTCGATATCGACTACTAATAAAGAGAATGTCAGATCTTGCACAAGTATTCGACACAGCCTCTGCAGAATATGAACAGATAGAGAAACCCATCGATAGGCGCCAGGCTTTGAAGGAGGCCCTACGAAAGGGCAAGGGACACCTTTTGCCCAAAAAATGCATAGAAGGGTTTGTTGACAAGGCCCCAGAAGAGGCCATCGATAAGGTACATACCGAGTACCTTCAACGTGAGCTTCAAGAGAAGGGGGAGAAAACGGCTAGGGCACTGTCTACCCATGTTATCAGCCTCTATGCTAGCATGATTGGAAATATAGTGGATATCGACTCTGTCGAGGGCCTGCGGAAAGATATAGAGGAGAATCCTATTATCCGAGACCCCATGACAGACCTTGGTATTCTGGTGTACTGTACCATCGGGAGGTGTTTAGCCCCACCCCTCGTAGCGGGCCATACGGCTCGGCATATGGGTAAAAAGAAACAGGAGGAGGTGGAGGAGGCGGAGGCCAAGGAAGAGCCTCGGACGGTACTATAAGATAAATGAGTGAAGAGGATCAGAAACAAGAAGAGAGGGTCATTACAAAGCCAGTAAAGCATCCGGGAAGGGTTGCGCAGGGACACAAGTTGGCTGCACTGATGAAGAAAAGAAAGGAAGAAATTAAACAAGAAGAGGGTACTGTAGAGCCTGCAGTCAAAGCCTCTTCTGAGGCCAGTTCCGTACAGTCAGTATACATGTACGGCGTAGGGACGCTGGCTATATTAGCGATAGCTGTTGGCGTCTGGTATAAATTTGGAAGGGGTGGGAATGAACCTAACAAGCCGGCGGCCCACCATCCGGAGCTTCAGCACGACAAGAACCATCCAAATATCGATATTTTCAAGATGCAATAATTTTTTCTAAAAAAATGACACTTAATAAATGGCAAGCAAGCATGATGACAGCAATATGGGTCCGAAGGAGACGATGGTAATTGATTCCCTCCGGGAGTCTGTCAGGCTGGTCTCGTACACTATCCTGATCGCCATGGGGGCAAAAAAGGCCTTGGGAGTTTCCAGGCCCGGCGCTAAGATGGATTTGGAGGACGGCCTTAAACTTGCTGGTTATATGACGGCAGCAATATTATTCGACGAATACGCCATCAAACAGGGATGGTACAAGAAGTCACTGATACCTCCAAAATAGACCGCATGATAATGTTTTTCTATTTACCCCTTAGGGTAAAAATGCAAGCACACCCTAACCCTTGATAATTTCAGGATCAAGCGTGGTCAAACGTTAAGGCAGTGCATTGCCTGCCTTGATGCTAACAGGGCGTCACGTAAACGTACAAAGTGCCACCCCGGCAACCAGCCTCTGTATGAGCTCATGAATATCTGTAGAGGTCACATTGAAGCTCAGTTTTCCGAGGGTATGACCTGGGATGACTATGAGTTCCTGCATATTCACCACAAGATTCCATTTAGATATATTGAAACAGGCATCTCCCTAACGCTTGCTGATGTTACCAAGGCATTGCACAAGGCTCGTACCTTCAAGTAAATGGAGGTCAAATGTTGTTCTAAGTGCAAAAAAGTGTTAACCCAGGACATGTTCAAGATTAGGGGGAATGGTCGAACGAAGAGTTGTATGGGTTGCCTTGCTAAGGCGAGGGAGAGACGGCGGACCTGCAAGGACCCTGTTATCGAGCATAAGGTAGATCCCCTTGCTATTGACAGGGAGATTCAAGGGCTTGAGCAGGATAAAGATTACCTGCGTTTGTATACCCTATTCACATACAACATCATATCCCAGTACACCGAACTCTTCGAAGCACCCCCTGAGAGCCAGGAAAAGGCACTGCTAATCGGGAGATATCGCAAGGTACTGAGGTGTCTCCAAGGTAAATTAACCTATTCTGCACTACCCCTTGAATACCAGACTCAAAATACCAAGCTCTGCCCTGCCTGCCATGGTTTTTTGGTGAGGTACCACGGTGGTGTATTGATTTGTTTAAGCTGTGCCGGAGTATATTCAAAAATCTATAATCAAAAGTGGTTATATTATTAGTAAATGGATGTCGTAAGAGATCCGCATACAGCAATCTATACCGGTCCGACGTCTTGTGGAAAAACGCAGCGTGTCCTGGACCTACTGGAAAATGAGTATAGGGGACACTATCACAATATTACGATACTATGTACTACCATACGGTGGAATACCACATACCTTGAGAGGGCCTCGCTCTGGAGGGACCCTCACGTGTTCCTGATAGACCCCAAGGATCAGCTGTTTGAATGGATTCAAAAACTATCCTCATTGCTGGCAGGCGAGGAGAGTCTCTTCATAGTCGACGATATGATATCTGACGAAAGCCTCGATAAGCGTCGACAGCCACTACTTGAATTGGCTCTCAGTGGTAGGCATCGCAAGCATAGCCTTTGGCTATTAACCCAATCGTATACCGCATTACCTAAGAATCTGAGGAGGCAAAAGAAGCAGTTGTTTGCCTGGTACCCTCATGAGAAGAGTGACATGAAGCTGCTGGACGAGGAAACGAATCTCATCTCGGACTGGGATGGGATTAAAATTGAACTGAGGAAATCCAAACACGCTTGCTTGTACGTGAGATTGGAACACCCTAGGACTTGGAGGATTCTCGAATGACCACGTTAAAAACCTCCGGCCAGGCATTAGTATATAGAAAATGTCTTCACAACTCGCCTTATTCAACGCAATACCCGCAGGATCGATTGAGACCTTATTTGACAAACAAAATCAGCCTCTGTTCAAACGTGCTGATCTCGAGAGATTCCTATGTATTCCAAATGCCAGGCAGTATGGTCTTGATCGCCATATGACAATATCAAGGGGAGAAATAGAGGGCATACTGGGTGTAGTTGGCGACTACACCCAGTCAGGTATGCTAGGAGGAGGGAAAAACCGGCATGACATCTTCGTCACGCTAGGAGGGGCCCTTGAAATTACACACCGCTCTAGGAAACCAAAGGCAGTAAAACTAATCTCTTGGTTAGCCCAAAAAGGTGTTGAGAAATTACAGGATGAGCTCAAGGAGCATCGCCAAGCCTTTGAGGATAAGGATATTGCCATGGCGATCCTTGAGGATAACCTGGACGATAGAAACAAACAGCTCGTGGTGTTGGGGGATGAAATGGAGGAGCTACAGCAACGTGCCGTGCCCCACCTCGAGGACCCCGGAAAGGATAACAGTATGGTGATTATCCAAAAGAACAACGATGACCCCTTCCAATACCTTGCCATCTGTGGTCAACAGGGTTACGTAGCACAAAAGATTAGGAATAAGCTTGTTGACTACCCCAAGGGTGAGATTGTGGTACTGGCAGAGACACCAAATGCTATCGTCCATTATAATTGGCTTCGAGAACGCGGATGTATAAAGGTAAACCCGAAGCGTGTGAGACATTTTAGGCTCGGTGAACACTACACGCATGAACGTCTCCTAGAGCTCGGGGAATGAGTGTACATCCAACCAAAAAACACAATCTTACTACCCGCAAGAGTAGTAAGATTACACAGGTGAAATCCTCTGGCCTACGTTGATATATTAGAAAGATGTCGTCGCAAGTTATGTTCAACACAGGAGCCATTGAGACCCTATCCAATAGCCAGGATCAGCCTATGTTCAAAAGGGCTGACCTGGGACGGTTTTTAGGTATTGAAAATGTTAGACAGTGTAGCCTCGATAATCAAATGATATCAACAAGAGAAGAAATAGGAGGAGGTGTATGTAGTACATACACCCAAACTGAAGGCCAAAATCCGCATGACGTCTTTGTCACATTGAACGGGGCCTTGGAGATCCTTCGCCGTTCTAGGAAACCAAAAGCAGCAGGGGTCATCAAATGGCTAGCCCGGGCAGGTGTGAAAAAATTACAGGATGTAATTAAAGAGCATCGCCAGGCCCTAGGGGACAGAAACTGGGCCCTGGCCCTTCTCAATGATGAAATTGAGGATAGAGATTGGGGGATGAGATTGAGGATAACCCGTCGTCAGGTAAGGTTTTTTCTTCCGGATATTCTTCGCTTTTTGCGAGTGGTACTTCATCCATCTTCATAGCCTTGTTGGGCTTTATACCGATCATGGCAGTCTTGGTATTGTTGAGACCCTTCACGATGGTATACAGATTCTTGACCCAAATACTGCTAGTCTCATCAGAAGCCAACTCTTGGGCATCTTGGGGTTTAAAGAGCCTTTCCGCGAGTACCTTGTTATAGCTCTCCACAAAGGCTGTGAAAGTATGACGGTACTTAGTGGTGGCTCTCCTAATTTTAACCCCCTTGTCCTCTAACAATTTTGTTACATCGACTTGAACTCAGAACCATTGTCACACTGAAAAATCTTAGGGTATTGCAAGGGTCCCGCTTTGTAAATGTCCTTAATCATATCCGCGACCTCGCTAACCTTCTTGGTTCGCAGGGGCCTCGCCACCCCTGTATCTCGAGGCCACCTCAATCGCTGTCAGGATGTACTTGTACGTATTGCCATACAACCGATCATGTGCAATGTAGAGTAGATCAAACTGGTGCATTTCGTTGGGTGTTGTAACAGTAAAATGGGGGTAGTCAATACGCTTTGGACCCCGAATATGCCGTAGCCACAAGAGTTGCCTGGATAGCCAGTGTGTGACTAGTTTTTTAGATAGACCGCTCTCCTTCGCAAGCAGCTTGATAGCTTTCCGTCCGATCCACAGATGTTCCGGGGTATAGTAAATTTGGCCTAATTTCTCCGCCTCCTCCTCGGTAACAATATGTGGTTTTTCTGACATGTTTATTATATGTCAGAAAAACGTTCTTACAAATACTTGTAGGCAACGAAGCCTGGCAGGGACAGTGATCCAACGACGAATGTGAGTTCGCCATCTTGTTATTTTTTGGAGGGTGTGTAAAAATCCTTCAATTGCGGGGCCTTCTCGTTCGAGGCGATATAGAATTTGTACATGTCGTCATCCAATTCACGAAGGCTCTTACCGGCCTTAATTTGCAGCTCCCGCTGTTTACCAAACCAGTCTATTTTTGCCTGCCTCTCCCTGATCCATTGAGCTTGGACCTCATTCAATTTTTTAATAGCTTCATCATGCCTCTTCCGTTCAGCTTCACCATGCCCTGAAAGTTTGCTAAATAGATAGTTTGTGCCACTGAAGGCCAGAGCGTTTATGGCCGCCCCGGCAACGATCACAGCGATAGTAGCCATCCTTTATTTTAATACACAACACGTTCGAGCCTACCCCCAAGTATGTTCATTTGGGCGTCTTGTAGGAGGTATACATAGCATGCAAAATCAACAGTTCCAACGGCTTTCTTGGTCATATGCAACGTGATGCCGTCACTAAGCCTCTGTAGGGGCCTCCCGCTACCATGTAAAATATCATCTGGAGAGGCCCGAAAATCGACAAACAACGCGTATCGTTCGCTGAAGAATTGGCCAATCGGGACGCTAGAGTCGTGACCACCGAAAATGTTGACAATCTGTTCAAAATGGTCTTTCGGGAGCATGGCATGAGAGTATAGCTCATTGGGTTACCCCTCAACAGTGATACTAATATTCTCAATTTTTTGATTGTAAAAGACCTCGTTGATACCAGCGTAAGCTTTCACTTTCCCAGGGTCTATGAACAATAGCAAGACACCTTTCAATGACTTGGCTGGAGTGTCAATCTGGAGGTTGTAACTGGTATCTGCCTTTTTAATTATGACTACTTTGCTACGGAGTATCCGCTCATAGGGTAAAGCGAGAAGGCTATACCTTGACATTATAGCGCTCGCGAGACCTTCATGAGTAATCTTGTCAAACTCAAGTTTGATGTTTGTGATTTTATAGGCAGCATCAGCAGCCTTGGCTGCCGTAGATCCAGCCGCGGCTGCTGTCCCTGTATCTTTGATGACGTCACGGTAGGACGCGAAATGTAGGGCAAATTGCACCCGATCATGGAATTCCGCCGGATAGAAGGGTAAGCCCCTAGTCAGTTCAAATAGCTTACCGAGGGGTATGCAGAAAGTGTTACCATACGCCGCAACAATGGCCTTTTTTTCATCCGTACCAACGTGATCGCTAGCTTTGACCTGTAAGGCCCTGATGGTTCCATCATTGGGGTTTATGCCTTCTAGGATAAGGTTGTTGTCCCTGTCAAATGTGGGTAACCATAGATCTCGGTACACGGCCAGGATAATGTAATTTGATATGTTCTGACCTCTTTGCCATTCAACGTAATGCGTAGATTCTTCACAAGGCTTTTGCCTATATTGGTGACAATGGTACCCTTGGTATTGGTTCCCGTCAGCGTAAGGTCAAATAAGAGCTTGAGACTGCCGGGAAAAATGACATCATTCTGGGGCATGTTGGGAATATCCACGTAGAGGTCTTCATTCTGGTTTATCGTGCTTGGTATGTGACTTATCTGTACCCGTTGACGGCGTCCTTTGATGCCTAAAAGTTGCTTCGTCTCTGCGTATGGGTCCAACGTAGTTCCGAATGTATTCATGTTTATTATATAGAGGGAAATGTTCTAATAAAGATGTCTGATAATCCAGTATTTACGCATGACATGAAGGAGGGGGGCGGGAGGGATGATACTACGCAATCAACGCAACAACTCCCATCAACACATCAACTTCCATCAACACCGGGGACGAGTCCAAGAATACTACAACATTTTGAGGGGGACATCGCGGATGAGGCCAACAAGAATTTTCTGGAAGATAAGGTCAAAGATCTATACGCGACACTTATGAGTAATACAAAATCCGGGGAATTAAGAATCCTGATGATAATTGATGATTTTAAACTCCGTGGGAAGCGTATATATTTCAAAGACATAGATATTAGCGAATCGATCTATAAGAAAAATGGTTTTGAATTAAGGTCGTCCGGGGCTATCCTAGATAATTTGAAGGTAGACCTCGTGCGCGGCTTGGATTTTACCGACTATACCACCGGAACACCCAATAGGGGTAGTAGGGCAGAGGCTCAAAGCCTCATGAATGGGGCTGATGCCTTTATAAATAATGCCGAGGAGGACCCGGGTGAGATAATTGAAATGGAAACAATAGATGGTATTCAAAATTATGCATATGATGTGGAGGGTTTTATCTATACTTCGTTTGCTGGCATCGACCACGAGGAGGATATTAATATAGGAGGAATAAGGCTCGAAATTGAAACCTTGCAGGAAAAAATAAAAAAGTTGAAGGATGATATTTTTATATTTAATAGTGATATCAATACAAAAGAGGCCAGTGTGAAAGAACTCAAGAAGCAGAAGGCTGGGAGTCAAAATGATAGGGCTATGGATATCGACAATATTGAGAAGGATATTGATAAATTGAAGAAGGATAGGAAGGTTTTGCTTGGTAGGCATGGTCTACTTTCTTCTGAAATCTTTTAGCATCTAAAAAATATCAAGGCCGAGTTGATGAAGGTCGCCGCAGATGACATGCCATTGCTTGAGAAGCTTAAAACCCTTTTCAAGGAACAGGGCTTGACAATAGCCTCCATAATCTCCGCTATTGGATTACTTGTTTCAACAATTGTCCTCTCCGTTACGGGAGGAAGTGCCGCGGCGGGTGCTGCAGGGGGAAGTGCCGCCGGGGGTGAAGGAAAGGGCTTTGTGGAGAAGCAGCTTGAAAGGCTAGGAAGGTTCTTGAAATACCTAGCAGGCAAGGCAGGTGTTGCACTACCCGAGATTATTGGTACCGTAGTCTCGTTCTTTCTCAGGGTAACAACAACAGTAGTGGAATACGCGGCCAAGCATTTGTACATGGCAATCGCGGCCGCTGCTGGGTTTGTCGTGCTATATGTTGGAAAGGTTTAAATATGAACTATTTTTTCAGCCACATGTACCCTATGATGAGGCCTACCCCTGTCGTGATCAGTGCAGCCTTGTTATTCTCGTGCTGGTTTTGTGGGGGTTGTTCAGTGGGATGTAGTTTGATATCTGCCACATGTCTGATGGTATGCTCGGTATGCCTAGGGGGTATAGCATGTATAGGTGTTTTGATAGTATGCAGATGAGGTATAGTATGCTTAGGAGGTGGTTTGATAGTATGCATATGAGGTATAGTATGCTTGAGGGGTGCGGCTGCCGTACCCCTCATAATAGGCCTGTTATTCACGTCAACCTGAACCCCCACATTGACATTGGCAGGTGCGATCAAAATGTTGTTATTATACCCCACAATCTTGCCTATGCGCAGGTTCATATCAGAAGGCAGCATGTAGACGCTGGGCATGACGGCAAAATTCACTGGCGTCCTGGCATATTGCAACACCTTCTGGAATGCTGTAATATCATGCCCTACGTTCTCCTGACGCTGTACCATGGCCTCAAATTTCTGCATCAAAATCTGCCTTGTTGTATAGTTGTCTGCACCAGACCCTAGAAGGGATGCCTTGGCCCCTGCTTGGGACCCCAGTAACAAGATCACGTAAACCCGGATACTTTCCTCAGTTGGTTAGACCCCTCCGATGTCCAAACCGA
>JASGCC010003613.1:0-23273 GCA_030067915.1 Hydractinia echinata | reverse complement strand
GTGTATGTCAAGGAGTGTTTTTTCCATCCCTTACCGCAATTTTAACAAAACATGTTCCTGTTGCTGAACGAGGATTTGTTTACAGTTTTTCCAGCTCTGGATCATCAGTTGGAACTATTGTAACTGGTCTAGGAGGTTCGTTAATCATTGATGCTGCGGGATGGCCAATGGTATTTATTATTATTGGTCTGTTATCGTTGCTCTGGCTTATATGGTTGAGGTATTTACATACCATAAATAGTAACAACGATATTGTTGAAATTGAAAATTCAACGCCGTTGGTAGAGCCGATACCATGGAGAACACTTGCACTCACGCCCTCAGTATGGGCGTTAGTAGTTTCTTTCTTTTGTAGCAGTTATTGTTTTTATAACCTGCTTGCCTGGACACCTGTATATTTTCATGATTTATTTCCCGAAAGTAAAGGTTGGGTGTTTAATGTTGTGCCATGGTTGCTATCATTTTTACTCGCCAACACAGCCGGATATACTTCAAATATTCTTATTTCATCCGGCATGTCAATGACGCTTATGAGGAAACTTTACGCATGCGTACTGTTCATTGGAACTATCATTTTCTCGTTAATGTTGACATCTGTTGAAACTTTCAGACAAGCGTTATTTGTCATGAGTTTCAATGTAGGTGCGAATGCCCTCTCAACCTGCTCGTTAGCTTTAAACCCACAAGACATTGCACCAAAGCATGCTGGGGCTTTACTTGGTTTTATAAATAGTTGTGGTGCTTTTGCTGGCTTTGTTGGAGTTTATTTGACTGGCCATATGCTTGAAACTACTGGGAATTGGTCATCAGTTTTTTATACCATATCTGTTGTGTCCTTTATAGGATTAGTATCATTCACATGTTTAGGCTCTGCCAAAAGAGTTGTTTGAACTTTCTTACATAGTAATGCATTTCTGTTACTACACTAATGCAGGATTGAACTTCCATAGTTTTGAAATGCCTGTTCTTCTTATGAGTTGAAATTAGTGTGCATAAATGCTTGTTTTAGCGATCCTCTCTCTCTAACTTTATAACGCAATCCTAGAAGTTTATTGAAGACATTTTGATATCAAAACAGGTCCGTGGTGACTGGAGGCGCAGCAAACCAATGTTGGCTCCTCAGGTAGCCAATTATTATTGCCCAAATGTCTGTTCAAAAAAGACGATTTTTTAAAAGGTTTCGAAACTTTTTTTTAAATGTTATATATATTTTACAAGAAATTATTTCTAAGTTTTTAAATATATACAAAAATGACATTTACATATGTGGTTATTTTCCTGTTGGTGTTGTTGTTATGGTGATTGTTGTTGTTGTCGTAGTTGTTATGGTGATGTGATATGGTGTTGTTTTTGTTGCTGTTTTTTGTTGCCTTCTTGCCATTGTTTTCTTGGTGGTGGCGGTGGAGCATTGTTTTTTGTTTTGTTTGACTTTTTACACTTTTTTTATTAGAACCTAGTTTTTAAGAACGTTCAGGCTGACATTTAACTAAAATTAAAACAAACAAGAACATCCTGAACCTTAACCATGTCTTCAGCTCAGATTCTACGAGAAAAATGTTTTTTTGTTCTCTGCTCAGCAATACATATATAAGGATTTACAGATGAGAGTAACAGAACAGATCGTTACCAATGTAATATCTCCAGTAGTAACTTCAAGAAATATTTAACATACTAGTCGTTGAACCGTCATCCACGGGTTCGCCAGTCAGTAAAATTACTCTGTGAGAGGTCCAAAACGCGGATATTAATATAAGAGACTAGTCATAAAAATTTCACGGGAATACGCTGTCGCAACAAAGTGGGTGAAATATATCGCATTTGCTAATTTCGTGTTTC
Organism: Hydractinia echinata; assembly: GCA_030067915.1. Taxonomy (NCBI): domain Eukaryota; kingdom Metazoa; phylum Cnidaria; class Hydrozoa; order Anthoathecata; family Hydractiniidae; genus Hydractinia; species Hydractinia echinata. The sequence goes on along the minus strand of JASGCC010003613.1, from coordinate 21,437 downwards.
CCGTGTTACTACTTTTTTTCTCGCGCATAGATGGAATACGGATATTGTTAATATAGAAGCTAGTCTTTAGTCCATGGATTCCGCCGATTCACCCGTCGTAAAAATTATGGACCTCAAATTTTCCCCTGTCGTACATTTCTGGACATCGTACATTCACAAAGTAGCATTTGGTTACCATTTTGAACAAAATACGGGTATAAATACACGCATCTTTTTTATGAGATTATCAAAATTCTGACCAGGATGGTCATATTCTTATTTATTTATTGTTCTAAACAATAGACCCGTGTAATTTGGAATTTCGAATATATGTGTTGTACTTATTTGGGAAGAAAATCGTATTGTAAATATAAACAAAAATGCATTTAACCTTTCTGAAGAAAGAATACATTTTATTGCTAACTTGTTTTTTCACATTTTGTGATCAATGCCAAATGTGTGGTTGCCATACCTCGTTTCTTTGCACTACTAAGCTTTGATATATTTGCTCTTCTTGGAATTAATAAACTATGATCACAGATGGAAGCACGATCCTTACTAAACCCTTAGGCGCGAGTTGGCGTCGCAGCAAGGCCTAATTACCGACATGCCATCTATTAGCCATCACACACTTATACTGGCCCACATGAAAGTGCTCGAATGCACCAAAGTTGAGGCAGCAGGTAGCGAGAAATCGGGTCAAAAACTGATTGTTGGTAAAATTAAATGAAAATATTAAAAAATTGCTGCGGATTTCGTTACAATAAAATCCATCAAGCATCAATTTTGATTAAGAAGAAGCTGCAATTTTAAAATGAAAATGGTGAATTTACATAAAATTATGAAACAAAACATGCTTTGCCTTTAAATGGTATCAATTTCCCCGGACAGATAATGTATTGCAGGTGGAAAATGATTACATCTGGCTGGTATTAATTTTCGCGAATGATTGCTAGCCTTGCCACTCAATTAGCCCAATATCAGGCCCGATTCATGTTATATAGGTACTAAGCACCAATATCTTTTATTCGAAAAAATAGTGAAATAGACTTGAGATTTTGAACTTGTAAAATATTGTCTTAATATCTAAAAACTGTTGTATATATTCTTGTTGGATTTGTCAGCTGTATAGATGTCAGTTCTAAAGATTAATAAAATTTAGAACTTTGAAATGACGTCTGATATAGAGAGGTGTGCTATAGGAGAGTTTGACCGTCATTTCATCCGTCCATGAGAAAAGTCTCCTGTAGAGAGATAAAAGTTGTTCGCCATAATAAGCTTTAACTGTAGTAATATACCCCCGGATTTTTTTCTCGTTGTAACTGTTCTTTGAGGGTTATATGTGTATGTATTCCAAAAAAATTCACGTTAACCTTAAATTGAAGTCTGATTTTGCACTTGGCATTGTACAAATGGCTACAAAAAGTAGAAAAATGTAACTTCACATCTCTTGGTGACGTTAATCTCATTTGTGACGGTTTGATAAATTTGGCTTTTTTAGATACCAGGTGTACACAACTAAGCATATAACTTTATATAAAAAATAAACTTTCTATAAATAAATACAAATTTGTAATAATAAATATGAATGCTATACAACACAAATATAAACATATTATATTACTATACTCTCTCTAATTCACGTCATAAAATTCTATACAAACTCAACCGCAGTCCAATATTTTGTCCATAAAGTAGCCTGGAAACAAGGTTTACATTGTGAGCAAAAAAGATAATTTATTATTTTTATAAATTTTCATTGATTTGATGCAGCTATATCATGTGGTGGCGTTTACGAAGACTCTTAACTAAGGGAGGGAGGGTTTGGTTAAGGGAAAAACGGGGAATTGAAAAGTTTAAAGGTACCAGGAAACGACGTAAGGAAGGTAATGGGAGCGATGTAAAAGGAGTTACAAAAGGAAGTAGGGTATTTTCAAAGACTGCAATTAGGGATTAATACTTAGCGTAACAGGTTCCTTCTCTACACTGCAAGCAGCTACATTTGTCTGTTGCATCTTTGGGTGATACTTCGTCACTGTAAGAATTTGACCAATGGTAATATTGCTGGCTACATGATTCGTCTGTTGATTGGTCGATGAGTTTATTTTTGTTCCATGGTAACGACAATAGTTCTTTAGTTAGATCAATCGTGATGTTTTCATCGATGTTTACGTTGTCATTTTTTGGTTTACGACGGTGCCCTTCTTTTCGATATTTCGCTCGACGATTTTGAAACCAAACCTGGAAAAGATTATGAAGCTTTTTACGAAGTCGAATTTGAATACTCTAAGGGTAAAAACTTTGCGGGTAGCAACTTTCGCGTTTTCTGGTCATTTTCCCGAACATTAATGCCTTTGGAAATTACCTTATCGGTAAAAAAAAAGTCGGCAAAAAAATTAGTCGGCAAAAATAAAAAGTCGGCAAAAATATTAGTCACTTGGACAAAATTTAGTCACTTTTTGCCGACTAAATTTTTGAATTTAATCACTTTTTGCCGACTAATTTTTTGAATTTAGTCAGTAACAAAGAATAATTGCATGAAACTGATAAAAATTAGCAACAAGGAAGAAAAAACGGCAAAAAGATGGTCGGAAAAAAGTCGGAAAAAAGTTAGGTCGGTAATAAAAAAGTCGGCAAAAATTTTAGTCGGCAAAAGATATTAGTCACTTAGCCAAAATTTAGTCACTTTTTGCCGACTTTTTTTTTACCGATAAGGTATATATCAGCAAAACGCGAAACTTTTTTCACGCGAATTCATGGCTATTTTTCCAGAAGCGAAAAGTTTTTCACCACAAAAAAATCAAAAAACGGGCAAATCTCAAAGTTAGTGATTTACTTCTTTTTACAACTACAATAACATTTGTTCTTTTTTGTTGCTACGAATATTTCTCAGATATCCCGATTCCGTAAAACAGTAACAGATGCAGACTTTTGATTACTAATAAAGTGAGTTTTAATTTTCGCGAAAGTTTTTACCCGAAATTTGTCTAAATTGCAGTTTTTGTCGCAAACTGTCTGCCTGCGACAGTTTCTGCAGCAGTTTTTTTGAGAAAAAATGCAGTAGAAGTAAAATGAGTAACAGGCCGCGTTCTACTCATTTTTATTTCTTATTTCTTTTGTTTTTATTACAGAAAGGGCGTGGTGTGTTGTAAATTTTTTGTATTCTTTAATGATTGTTTCATTGTTTCAAATCAATCCTTTTCAAATATTTAAGCAAAAAATTAGTCACAATTCGTTTAATAGGATTGGTGAAGCCATCGCATTGCAGTTTATAAACTTGAGGCCAAATAACTTAGAAAGGAGGTGGTGACGTCAGTCAATTTTCACCGCGTGGATAACTAAGGACAACCTGGGACCAAATTGGGTAAGTTTCTCAAACCTGGGTGCCCGAATCCGTTTCGGAATGGAAGGGTTGATAACGTCACCCTTTAACCCCAATATCTGTTCAACCAACTAAATAAATTCCTAAAAAAAATTTTTACGGTTCTCTTTTACATTGTTCTCCTGCCTAAGTCGACTTTTTCACAGGCCTCGTCGACTAGTATTTAGATATTTTCAGATAAGTAAGAAATAATTGTGGCAATATATTTTGTGATTGGTTGTAGTATATTAGATCTTTACTGCCGGCTAAAATGTGTTCTTGAACTTTTTCTTGGTAGAATAACCAATTTGAGTTAGTTTACGACGTAATTTTGGAAATGCTAGGGTCCCTAACGATCTTTTTAAAAATAAAGAGAAATCTCACACCTTTATTACGTATTGTGGCAGATTAATCCGACGACTTAATTTATCAATATAAACCAATGTTGGGTAGCGTTCTTTCTGAAATTCTCCTTCTAAAAACTCACGCTGACAAGACGTTATTGACGTTCGGGGACGTCTTGTGACTTTATCGTCATCTATATCGTCTGCCGGTGCTGGTGACGTATTTGATGACGTTGAATACGGCGACATACAACGTCTTCGATAAGTAGAAAAACAATATGGTGGTAATCTGTAATCTAAAAGAAATATTATTATGGATTTTGATAGCACTATTAAATTTTAAATCTGAAAGACATTTTTGCATTATAAACTTAAGGTTTTATTATTTTCTACGCTCAAGGGAAAGGAAAACCTGTATACGTGTTTCTTAAAGACGTGCCTATAATTTAAAAACTATATTCTTCAGTGGACTTACCGTGCGGCGTATAGATCACTGCTGGAAGATGAGTTTCAATTTTACTTCTATGCGAAGATTCCTTGGCTAAAATTTCATCAATCGAGAAACCTGACAACTTCATGTTTACTTAAGATCTTCGCATTGAAACTGTTTTTACGTTATATGAAAGCGTTTTTTAAAAACAAAATTTATATATTGAATACAAATTAACGCATCTACATCTAAATCAAACCTTCAATTTCGGACCCCTTAATTATTTGTTTCATTGAAAACGGTGTTAATTACGTCTCAAATTTGAAGTTTATGTATTCTTTTGTAAAGATAGTTAATTGGATGGAAGGAAATTGTAATGAATGAACGGTTACCCATAATTAGCTTAAAAGTTTAAAATCTTTTTTTAAATTATACCGCTGTTATTTCAAGCATGATCAACCTTGGTCAAACTCTTTCAACTAAAGCCTGTTTTTCACCGTATATTTTGTGATGTAAAATGTAAAATGCGCGCAGAAATTTCAAGACATAATTTATAAGATTATTCGAGACGAGTCGGTTAAATTCAAGAAAGTTTATAAATATATGCAAAATCAATTTTTCGTGAAATTCGCAAGGTTGTATGAATGATGGTGCGCGTAAATGTTGCTAGTGAAATACCGTCCTATAGTTGTTAAATACGAAAATAACTTTATTTTTGTTTACGCGCTTTGAGATGGAAAGGGGCGGGTCTTGTTAATTTCATGAAACAGATCCACTTGACAATAATAAAACCCATTAATTCGCTTGGACGCACGAATTTTGTTTAATAGAAAACCCGATTTAATTTAACCATGGAGTTAAGGTATGAAATATTTTAGGAAAATTAAAATAATGTTTTCCCATTTTAAAGTATAAGCATATAGAATTTCTAGAAATAAAGTTTCAGAATTAACGTTATTGATTTAGCAGTCACGCGTTTAATGGACGGCTTGTAGATGGACGTCTTCGTAATAACTTATTACTAAGGTGATAATTTCTTTTGACATACAAAAGCTTTTCTTGTTGTCACTTCGTTGGTAACTTTGGCCAATCATCCGAACGGAAGATTACTATTGAATTCGGCTTATCGTGTACAGTTTGTACACACCGTGGAAAATGTTGTGACGTATGAATGCATCGTTTTGTTGTGAGTAAGAATAAATCTTTCTGATATTTTGGCATACCTCGATAGGGTATCTTGTATTCTAGCATCATCTATAAAACTGTTCCGTCATTTACAAATATTAGTACATTAGATTTGACGTCGATGTTTTTATTAAAGTTAGTGAAGCCATTGGATTGCACTTATAAATTTGAGGGCAAATAACTTGGAAACGGGTGAAAATAACTTACGTCAATTCCCGCTCGGGTAACTAGGGTCCACCCAGGATCACAATTAGGCAAATTCCCCAAAGCGGGGTCGTTTTTGAAACGACGGGTTGATGACGTTATCATCAAAACAAATCTTTAAATATCTCCTCCAACCTTGTTCTTTTAATTAATTTTATAGTGGCTCCGTAATAACGGCTCGGCCAAGACCCTGGGGACAACGATGTATCTCCCTAACGGTTCGTTAAAAGCACAGTACACTTTCTTGATCAGTATTTCAAGCCCAACACAATAGCAAAATTTATGAAAAGAGAGGGCACGAAATAACCTTATTTCGCATAGGTGTGTGTGTGCGGACGATGTAAAAACTAAGGTGATGTCACACAAAACTGCCCAAACACTTTAACGGACAGAAATGATCTAATTAAGTTAAATTAAAATTACTTAATTATATCTAAAAATTATATCTAAAATTATGTCAAAAATTATATCAAAAATTATATCAAAAATTATATCTAAAATTATATCTAAAATTATATCTAAAATTATATCTAAAATTATGTATAAGGCAGGTAGGCTGGAAGTAGGCTTCAAATCAAATTTTGTTTTATGACATTTTTAGTAAATTTATTTTTTTTTATTTTACTCCTTTTTGATATTTATGATATATGCTATAATTTGATCTATCCAGAAGCCGCCATATCGTGAAATTATTGTTGGATCTAATGATAAATGACGCGTGTTCTAGAAACAAAAAAGGGGTCTGGGAAATAGGAAATAGACATATAATCAATTAATTAGATGGATTAATCAAAATCATTGAAATTGAAATCCACTTTGCATTCAATAATATGATTGACAAGTTGCTTCCTGTATGCGTGAAGTCATTTCCTCGTTCAACCGAAAAAGTTTTAAACATTTTACCTTTTATTAAAAAAACAATATACGCGGTCACACGCAAAATTTTATAGTACGTCATTCTCTAGTATGTTGAGACTAACAGGATATCAATTAACTCTGGGTTAAATTGATATCTTAGCAAAGTTATTCCCTGGTTTGTTTTTACTTTTCTGAAGGTGTTTGTCTTACATATTCGTAGACTCGCCAGTGTAAACCTTTATATTTATGTTTGGAGTAAACGAGTCGTCAAAAATGTTTCTTTGTTAACCCTATTCTGTCCAGCGTTTTCGAACATATGACCGGCAGGTGGGATTCAGCCCTTTTAACCTTTGATCCTTTGAACCTTTGATCCCTTGAACTAAAGAACTTTTGCAATCCAAATTATTAACATGATCAGGAATTTTCAAGTCGTGAAATACATAATTAGGGAAATTGACACGTGCTTCTAAAATTGCAGAATAACATTTAAAAGGAGCCGTAACATTCCGAACATACATTTCTTGGCATATGTTAAAATTTCGTTGGAAGTTGGAAACTTAAAAAGTCAACTTTTTGTAAGTGAGACCATTACTTAAACCTTTAGACACTTGGAAGACACTAAAAAAGATAATTGATTTAAAAAATTTTGATTACGTTTTCAATGGCGCGTTTATGTACGAAATTTATTGATGAGATTAAGTAAATTCCCGTTTACGCGGGCTTCGCCAAGATAGAACCGCAACCAGCCTACCCTATTCCCGCTAAATCAGAAGGTTTCTGTCTTTTATGCATGTCGCAGGCCTGTACCCTAGGCTAAATTGTTTTTACTTTACGATCACAGATTTTGGCAGTTACAAACTTCCGCAAATGTTGACCTAATTTTAAGTTTGCGTGAACAACATTTGAATTCCTTGATTCTTAAATATACGTCAAAAATTCGAAATGGTAAGCTTCTTCAAACCTTTCTGATGGTTGTTTTGTTGAATCCGATTTAAAATGAGGAAACTGGCGTTTCGTGATGAAACAGTGCCTTCCGTATGAAGCCCGAACCTATCACCTCTCAGCATGGCAGCAAACTCGCTAGAACTATCAGAAAACGCAGTACAGTTGAGAAACAAGTATGCCTAGCGACGCGAGGTTCAGTATAAAACCCACTTTCAATGGATGGATTCACTTTCAACTAAACAAATACGTACAGTTGTAAACGATGTTAATTGTCGTTGACGTCAAGGCTTTCACGGTCCGTAATGTAAGGGATTCCGTATTGCATGCATGTTAGAATGCTCAACTGGTGCGTTTTGAACGATATTTAGGTGACCTCCGTTCTTGCATAAGTGGGCACCCATGCAACCAATCAATAGTGTGTATCTATTTCGTGAAATAGCTCAAAATAGATATTGTCCATTCGTTTTTGTCCAAGATTGTATAGAATATAATATGATAATAAATAGCCAACGGTTAATAAAATCGGAAATTCGTTTAAGTAAATTTTTAGTGTGGCGTGTTTACCGCTTGCTTTTACCCGACATTGTGCAGTTTCGGAAAGTAGCGGTAAAATTCGCGATTCTTCGTTGTAATACTCGGCCGCGTAAAATAATGTTGGATTCCCAGTAAGTGTTGAAATCAGCCACGGTTTTACGTAGAATGATAGAATCGGTAAAATGAGAGAAACAAGAAGCATCATGTAAAACAAGGTTTTCGTGAATAAAAAAGAACAACTCCAAACATATGAGCGTAAATTCACATAAAAGCCAAGGTTTCATTCTCGACCCCAGAGCTTTTTGACATAAACCTCGGTTTTATCTTAAAGAGCTCTGGGGAAGAGAATGCCAAGGTTCGTATCCTTCTTTATGTGATAAAAACACTCAGGACTCCGACACCCTGGACGCACAAGGGCGACGAATGATTATTATTTTTCGCCGTAGGTTTTTATTGGCCAATGGAGGGCAACCTCGGCTTCCGGCAACAAACTGAGTATTAGTCACGCGGAGGAAACGAAAGGATTTTATCGCTGACGCAAAAATCTAAATTTAATTTTTTAGCAGTTACATATATCTTTACTTTATAAGTAAAAAGTATCCATGAAGGTAGACACTTCACTCACGAATACATCCACCAGTAGCGGTGTTGTTTAGTACGCACGTATAACACATGCTTTTCTCCTATGCTCAATCGTTTGTGTCTGTTTTACTAAATGTAGTTTTAAGTTCACCAATGTTAGCTAGTGAGCGTACAGTTGTCCATTCTATTCCCTAAGTAGTGGAATTTGTCCCTGGATTCGCTCACAATAATGGTAGCAATGCTACATGGTTTCAAACTTTATGGGTTTTTGATGCTCTTAATTTATCAATGAGACATCAATCCGTTACAACTGCTAACTGCGGTATCTAGTCAAAATTCTTTCGCCTGTTGCATTGTAACTTAAGCATCCAAAATTTTGAAATGTTAGTTGCTTTACTATTGGTGACACATGTCAAGAGCAAATAGGTTTCACAAACCTATGCCATACAATCTGGTTCCCAGGACATTTTGCGTTTATACTGATCTTCACTGTTATACAGCTCAGGCAAGAAACCTTGGGAAAGAAAATAAAACATGGTTGCTATGAAAATATTTGGTGTTATGCTAACTTGACTACAAATTACATCTCCAGCAAGAATCCCCTCCTATTTCCATGACAACTCTACTCATACAGATTTCTATGGCGTCTACTAAAACCACGTACTGATTTACTCCTACTTTGCCGAAAAGTAAATGTGATTCATAATCTGGGAAAAAAAGCATAACATGGCACGACAATTTTGCAAAAAGCTGTTGTAGAATATAGCAATAAAAATAGCGATAGAAACAACCTTAGAGGGTCACGTATGCTAAGTTTTATCTCTTATATTAATACGAAAAGTTTGTCAGTGACTGAAAATACCGAACCAGACCAGAATTTGGCTTACCTAAAGAATGCGCAAATTTTTACTTTGACAATTCTTTCTGTTATAATTTATGTTTTTATTAAATTTCTCTTTCTTATACATTTACTATCTCTTTTTTATATATTTAAATTCTTCTGTATACAGTCCATGTCTTTTGAACTCTTGAATCATCTAAATCGTGAAGTATTTCCCTGCCAGGTTAGGTGTTTCTTCATTTTTGGTGACATTATTGTAGCTATCAAAGTTTATACTTCTTTGACGGATGCCATCTAATATTTTTGTTTTTAATCTTCTTCATCTTTAGAATCATTTTCCTCATTTTCCGCGTCATCATCATTATCATCAGCATCATCGTCATCCTCATCATCCTTTAGAACAATACCATCTGCTTCAAAATCCAACGAAAATAGATTTGCATTATTTTTAAACATGTTTTTATTTTTTTCGGAATTCGTTCCACCCTCTTCTAATGCATTGACGTCATCAATTAGCTTTTGCCTCAGTAAGTCAAAATCAAGCCTTGGAAATTTCTTAGACAGTCTGATGTAATACTCGTGAAGAAGGTAGCCATTTTGTTCAGGAACAAAGTAATCATTTTCGTCTTCATCATCTATATCTTTACTTTGAAATTTTAACTTCATTAGATCTTCCTTGTTGTCCTCATCTTTGTTCAACAATGCTTGTTTTGCTCTCTCATCCGCAAACTTCGTATGTATCGTTTTTAAGTTCTTTTCTACACTTGTCAAAAACTTGTCATCGTTAATATCTAAAAGAACATATAAAAAAACATTATCGGATAAGTTTAAAAAGTATTAAATAACGTAGTAATTTTGACACCCAGGGCTTTTCGAACTGATTAGGCAATAAGTAGACACAGTCACCATATTAAAAAAAATATATATAATCAGGGAATTACATGTTTTTTTATAAGAACCAGTAATATCTGAGTAACCAGTAATATTTTTTAAGCCTTTTTAGCCAAATTTTTTCTAATTTTATGGAAATTTTCTCTCAAATTTCTTCGAAATGTATGCCTTTATGTGAAAAATTGTGTTTATGAACAATCGAACAAAGGAGAAAAGTAACGATGACAAGCAATTGTTAGCTTGAGAGAGAGAATTTACACCCTGAATTGTCATTAGCTTATAAAGTCAGACTCAAAATTCAGGAAACAATAAAAATTGAACTCGAAGCTGTTCATATGTTCTTCTTATTTTTCGGGAAAATTTAAGGCTCGTGTTCTTAAAATGTTTTCATACAAAAACGTATGGGACTAAAGAAGATGACATTTAGACTTTGTAAGCATCACGAAGAAATACACTGATGTAATGAGAGATATTTCTTACCGTTGATGTATAATGAAGCTGTGTAAGATGTACACAAAACCACCACTAGCAGTAACGTCGTACCAACACAATTAAACATGACTCGGTTGAGTGAAATGACAAATATAAACCTTCACAGTTGAATCTAAGTTCCCCACGTTCGAAATAAAAACATTAATAAAGAGAAATTCATTCAATATTTCTTTGTTCGTGTTACCTCGGCGATTTTATTTATAGAAAAATGACGCCATTGTTGATTACAATACCATATTATTTAATACATCAACCAAAGGCGTGTACATCGGTTATCACCTTTCATAACGGCGGCGAATTACTTCACGAGAAGACTTTAAATATTAGTAAAAACGTTTTTATCCAGTAACAATGACAATGAAAGTAAATGAAACAAAGTGTCAACATTCCGAACTGTGTAGGATAAGAAAGTCTGCTATACGTCTCTATTACTTCCTGTACTGCTCGCTCAATTAAATGAAAGAGATCTGGGTACGAGAATGACAATAATTTAAAGACGCTAAATTACCATTTTTTTGACAACTTGTTAACTGGTTTAGTCCTAATGGTTAATGACCGAATAATATGAACACGCCAACAGATCCTGGGGACGAGGTGGAAAAAGGCGGGAAAAAAGCGTGACTTTTCTTATAAATCTAATGTCAAATAAAGATGACGTCAGCTAAACTATTTATTAACGTCATCGCTGTCAGTAAATATTGGTTAATACATGTGAAATATTCTAATCAACTATTTTCAAAATAATATAATAACAATTGTTCGTATTTTATGACAGCAGGATACAGGAACCGAACATATATTTTGCACGTGACCAAGCTAATTAATGGTTTTGTAAATTACAAAAAACCGCTGCGCTAAGACACAAAATAAGTTGACCGCCCCGTGGGTTTTCACGACGTGTTTTTAATTTAATCACCTTATGTATATATCACTCGTAATTTTCCCGAAATCTATTGTTTTTTTTCTTTTTATCCTTCTATTCTATTGTTCTTTTCGCTGTTATTGTATTATACCTTACACCTATATATTTTCCGTTTATGATTGTCGGTTTTCTTAAGTCCTTCAAACCAAAAACAAATTTAACAACAAGTTCAGAGTTGTTGATGTCAAATTCGTCTTCAGGGCTTCTTAAAGCGTCCGGTAAAAAATACTGGGGACGAAGTTGACGGCTTTAACGTGATATGAGTCAGCTACATAAAAGTTACATAAAATATAACTTGTTTGTCAAAAGTATGCAATCTTGTCTTTTTTACATTTCCTGATAGAATTTTTGCTGTACTCATGTCAATTAAAGGTTAGCCATTCAAAGGGTGTAGCTAAATGTCTACAGTAATAAAACAAAATCCAGTCACGTGGTGTTAGCAAGGAATTAATTTTTCCTGATTTCGAAAGTAAATTTCACCTAAATTTTTACCGCAGGATTTGGTGAAATCACCCCCTAGATTTTTTTACTTCTGTGAATATTCATAGTTTCCCTTTCATCAGAAAACTTCTATCAATTACAGCTTTCTAGCTCAATCCCTTTATCTAGACTCCTTGCAATAAACCGTCCTTTTGGAAACTCGAAGTGTTATTTAGCCCCAAATAAAAATATGACTTCTTTTTGTTTTTCCCCTTATTTTATAGATTACGAAAATTAGTTGAATAAAATTGAGCAACCATTAAGCAACTTTAGATCTAGATATGGACTAAAAAAAAAGTAACCTAAGTTCTGACCAAAATTTTGAAAAAAACTAATCGGAGGATTTAAATTTCGAAAATTTTTGGACTTTTCGCGAAATACTTTAATTACCACTGTCACCATTACATGAAAATATGTTCTCGGAAATTTCCGTCAAAATTTAGGGATATTAGTTTGACCTGACAGGACGAGTTTATCATTGTGGGAATCCAGTCTGTAAATCACTTCCTGGTGTTCGCGTTATTTCATCAATTTTTGACCCCGACCGCACTTTGTTGATACATCTTAAAAATCCTTACGTCAATGATAGAGATGACGATTTCTCTGATAAAAGTCTGATTGAAACTTAGACTTTGATGTTGATTAATGATTATTTGTTGAATAGTGCCTGTGCAAAAATAAAAACATTAAACATGCAAATAATGTCATGTATTTGGCCATCCGCGAAATTTATTGAAACTCTCGTGAAGTATAAAAAATTTTAATTCGCGATCTTGACATAAAAAACCTTTAGTAGTAAAGATTTGTGCCGCAAAATTTTTATTTCAGGCCTCTTAATTCCTAATTGCAAAAAAAAGGCTGCAAAAATTTTCCCAAAAAGATTTTTTTTACTGAAGGTTAATATTCATTGAATAAGTGCTTTTCTTGCGTCTCCCACCTTCTTAATTCTAGAAAAAAATTAATATGGTAAAACCCAATGTGCATTTAACTAAAAAAATAATAATCTGTTTACTGATTGGGTTTTGTTAATTTAAAGATGATAATTTGCATAATGAAAAAATAAACAGGGTTATTGTTGTGCATATAAAAAACATTACAAAAATGTAAAGGTTGGTTGATTTTATTTACCATTGTAACAAACAGAATTATGTATGTCCATATTTGTACATGCATCTTAAAATTGATACTACAATCTTTACAGACATAAATCTTCAGCTGCATTAAAATATTGACATGAAAAAATAATGTCTCTCATGCAAATCTAGTTACAGTAAGTTCATCTCCAATTGATTTAAAGTGGAAGTAAAGACCAATATAACAGAGTTGTTATCCATACATCCTAACCAGGTTCCCTGTTATTTATCTTTAAAACGAAATGTGCTCTATGTTTAATTCAGTGGGTATCTTCAAAACAGATGAAAGTTGCCTAAACTTAGTCCGAATTTGTGCAAGCAACTCATGCGTATCATTGTTTTCCGGATCATCATAAGTAAATTTATCTACTAGTTCTTTTAACTGTTCCAGAACTTTCTGATGATTCTTTTTCATATTATTGTCAAGCAAAAGTAACCATGTCTCCACAAATCCTTTATAAAATCCGATTTCTCTCCCAATTACATTTCCTTGACTAATTCCAAGTTTAAGTCCCTGCTGTTTACCATCAATCTTTCCACTCACAAAACCAGCATTATAACCTTCTTGTTGCAAGCCTTCTTCCATAAACACAATCTTATCAAAAGGATCGTCAGGATCCAGCTTCACATCATTGAAAGCCATAACTTTATGTCGACATTTAACTATTTGATAAATAAATCCATAACATGTGCTATTTCATTATTACTATTATTTGAAACTGAATAACAAAAACAATAGTTAATAGCACAAATTGTTCTGAAATTTGAGAATCGATTGCTTATAAAAAGCTATAGGATCATACTCTTTCAATAAACAGAATTAATGTATTCCTGGAGTTCATATACTTTGATGATATCAACAACTAGACAGTTTTATAAAGACACATTGACCTAGATTGCTGGCTTTTCCTACTCTCACTAGTGTGCAACTTAAAATTAAGTGGACAAGTTAACCTAACAAGCTTTGTCCAGCTAATTAACGAAACGAATAGATAAAAACTGAAAATATGCAACAAACTAAATTAATGTTTAAGGAAAGGTTGTTTTTACTCAGTAAAATCCTATAATTATGCTACACTTAATCTTAATTACCTGTAACTTCCGATTTAAATAAAATTTGCGAAATGTTCCTGCACTCACCCTAATTAATCACAAAATGCAAACAGTGCTTTCAATTCCGATGACCTAGACACCAAAATAAACAGTTGCGTGACTTTATATATATTTATTGAGCAAATTATATCCAACATATTCAAGATGCTAACAAACTTTTAACAAGGTTTCTTTGTGGTTCTCTTCCAACTATTTCTGCCGTTATGTTTTTCCTCAGAGTTTTGTGTCAGTTCTTTGAGGATACAAGGTTCGATTTCAAACCAATAATGTTTGCTCATGCATTGATAGACAAAGTAATGTTGACAGAATTATGTGTTTTTCTGACTTAATAAGTTCCCACAGGGTTTTACAATACAACATTATTGGTGCTATTTCACAACCAAAAAGTATGTTTTCTAATTTGTAAAATGGATTTACCGACTGGTAGCCTTGTGGTAGAGCATTCGCTTCCAGTGCGGGAGGTCTTGGGTTTAAACCCTGGCCGAGTTATGCCAGAGACTATAAAAGTGTGAATCTATCCTTTCTGCTTAGCGCTCAGCATGAGAACAGAATTAATATCTTGGGCGGTTGTCTAGTTAAGCGATTGCTGTGCTTGCACATCTTTCGTAGCTAAAATGGGAGCTTTAAATGCGCTAGGACCCCCTTTGCAGGACCCTCGTTGATAGCAGTACCAATAGAAACTGAAGAGGCTATCCTGGGTAAATAATTTCAGTAATAATAATAATAATAATAATAATATTTACAGGTACCCATGTACATAGCGCACATTGTTACAAGAAATCAATACCGAATTAGAAGATTAAATTGCAATGTTGGCTTTATGTATGTTCTATATATAGGGGTATATAAGTGAGTGAGTTCAGGATAAACTGCATCATGACATTTTTTCGATCCAAAATCAGCAAGTAGTCCTTTTAAAAAAATAGCTAACACCCCACACACAATCCTTCCTGCTGCTAAAATCAAAACTTTCCAAACCACATTTTACCAGAAAAAGTTCTGCTACATTTTAGACTTTAACCTTGTGCTAAATGGAAAGAAATAACCTACCATCAACTATGATATACTCCATCAACTATGATATCAATTTTTTTATCTATTCTTTCTTTAGGGTCACTATTTTTCATTTTTTCTAAGGAACGTGCTACTTTGCTCACCATGTTTACTTTCGTTTTCTATTGACATGGCCCCGGCAACCGATAGCTAGAAAGCGGGTAAATTTGGTGTGCCCAGGGCTTTTTAGGTTTTTTACTACATGCAAAAAGCCTAAAAAGCCATGGGTATGAGATTGTGGGTGTGGTGATCGTGTTCTCCTCGCACCGCGGTCAAGAGGGGGGCACACGACGAAGACACCGTTTTATAGTTCTTTGCATGATTTCAGAGACTAATATTTTCTTTTTACGCTGAAAAGTGATCTATATTAGTCAATGAGTGTAAAGCTTGACAGATGACTGAGACAGTTACCTTAGGATATAATTCCGAAAAATGTAAAAAATAAGAACAGCGTCCTTTACAGGTGTCTTTGCAGATGCAGGGTCATTCCTTGTCACTCTCTATGCATAAATCATAGCTACAAAATCTGACTTTGACGAGATGACCCCAGTCACCTAGATTATAAAAATGGTTCTAGAAAGTGAGTTGTGCAGTGATTCCTAGTTGAGGGTAACTATTATTCTATTACCTACCCTAGTTTATCCAATGATTGTACTTGATATATATATTTGTTTTTTAGGTTTAGCCCTGTCCAGGATTTGAACCAAGATCTCTCATTTTTCATGAGTGTCATAGCCATTAGACCAACAGGGCATCAATAGGAAAACAATTTTTCAGTTGTGCAGGTTAGTCCAATAAAAGGAAAATGGATGAAAAACTTGTTTGCTAATTTCTACGATAATCTTGGCAAAATCACTCTAATAATATATAGGAAAGACCAATTTTCAGTATAAATATTTTGTATCAATTGAATGTATTTATGGGGCAATGTGTTTTTGAATGTATACAATGAATTAGTGACAACAAAAAGCTGTTTACACTTACCTGCTACTACCATTTGTGTGTAAACAGGTAAGTATAATTTTATATATCAGGATAATGTATTCAGGCCACTCCTTTAGTCTTTTGTATTCACAGTTTTTTTTGCTTAATTTATTTTAATTATTTTGTTCACGTAGGCATTTTGTTTTACCCTTGGGATACCTAGTTATTTTATATAAGTAATTTTTTATATTGTTTTCTATATTGTAATTATTTTTAATTGTTGCTATAGTAACATTTTAATGCTATTTAGAAGAAAAGGACATGTTCATTAGAAAGTTACCAATTTTGGCAAAAGTGTGACATTGAGGGTGTACTCTGAATGAAGACTTTTTGTGTTTCACTCATTTTTGCACTTAGGAATATGAGAAGCTTTAACATAAGTAGAAAAATAATACTTTGGAACAGCGAATTCCCTATCTTAAATAACCCAGTAGATTAAAAGATCTAATCAGTTTTCTTGCAGAGATTTTTGGGATACTAGTGGAACATGTTTCAAGTACTCAATAGAGATGCTAATTGATATTTCTTGAGAACTATAAAAGTACTAGCCTTAGTTTTTAGATATGTCAATATATTGGATATCACGGACATTTCACCTTATTTTCAAGTCCAGAAATTTAAGGGATACTGGTGGAACATGCACCTTTTTTTAGGTGTACTTTGGTATCTCCAATTTCTATACTTTATAGCAGTTGTCTCAAAAAAAGGATTTATGCATGCATTAATTCATAATTTAAATTAGGAAATGTTGACATCAATAATTTCTGATAGACAGCATTAGAGTGTTACCAATGTAACAAATAATTCCTATAACAAATGTATCTAGTTTTTCTTCAGATGGTGTTACATCACAGCCATTTTTTGCTTTAGGTGTCACCAATAGCTAATAATAACGTATAAATCACACAAAGGTGCTTTATAGTAAATATAATGATACAGAAGTAACAAAGGTTACTTTTCTATCTTCTGACTTTTCTACAGCAGATATGGCGTTAAAAATTGAGCTAGGGTAACTGTAAGCATATTTGGAAAGATGCTATGACATGCTATGATGCTATGACTACTTAAAAGCGCTATCACTAAAAGATGTAAAGAGAAGCAGAAAGTCGAAAAAGAGTTTGAAGATGCAAGGAAAGAAGTACGTTTAGTTGTGTCAGGAGTAGACTGGTATATCTTACACAATTCCTTGATGAGAAACATCGAAAAATCGCGAAAAAAGATTGTTGAACGCCATGAAAAGAAATTGTGCAACATCACTCGTAACATTACTGTCCCGTTCCAGGCTGAAAGGTTTTATCAAACCTATCATCCTACGAACTGTCGGATATGGAAAAAGAACTGCTAAAATTTGGACTCCATCATTCTATTTCACCAAATGCGCTTAACAAGACTGATGCCTTTATGACATTTGATATAGTTAATCGTTTCTTGACAAGTCAACTCAAGTGTAGAGATGATAAAAACGCTTTGAAATCAGCAATCTCGAACTTAGTGAACACTTACTATAGCAACTACAGACCTTCAAAATCCGTTTTGCGAAAACATGGCATATTAAAAAAGTTACAGAAAAATCCTAACATTGTTATATTATCTCCTGATAAAGGCAATGGTGTTGTGATTGTTAATCGAACTGATTATTGTAAGAAGATGTATGAAATTTTATCTGATGGAACGAAATTGAAGAAACTTACTCAAAATCCAACTATACAGCGTGGGGGACAACTACAAAGATATTTAAGACATTTGAAGAAAATAGGTTTTTATTGACGGAGTGGCGATGGGCTCTCCTTTAGCGCCTGCTCTTGCAAATCTATTCATGTCAGTTAAGGAAAAACAAAGGCTCAATTCTCGTGAAGGAGAAAAAGTTTTATTTTATAAAAGATATGTTTGATGATATTTGTTGTTTTTTGAATCAGAAGCAGAGGCTAGGATATTTTTAGAATATCTAAACGAACAACATGATAGTATTAAGTTTACTCTGGAAACAGAGACTAACAAGCAATTGCCATTTTTAGATGTCAACATATCCAATTATGATACTATAGAAACTAGTATTTATAGAAAACCTACTTTTACTGGTCTTATGTTGAATTTTAATAGTTTCACTCCATAACTTACAAAAGAGGCCTTGTTAAGACACTAGTTGCCAGAATCTTTCGTATCAATAGCACTTGGTTAGGGTTTCATAATAATTTAGTAACTTTGAAAAATATATTGATGAAAAATGAATATCCAGTCAAATTTATTGATAATATCGTAAACAAATATATAAATAAGCAGGTCAAACAACCATCTGGAACTGTTCCTGATGAAAAAACTGACAATGGTAATTGTGGTTTCTTTAAATTACGGTTTATAGGGATCGTTTCCAAAAACACACAAGTTAAACTTAATAGTCTTGTAAAAAGGTATTGTAAAGATGATATATCCATTAAATTGTGTTTTGCCACTTGCAAACTGACATCCATGTTCTCTACTAAGGATAAAATAAGTAATGCTCTGAAATCCTTTGTTGTCTATACATTTGTATATGCTAACTGTAATGTTAGTTATGTGGGTGAAACTTCAAGACACCTGACAACAAGGATGAAGGATGAAGGAGCATTTAGGCAGTGATAAACAGTCACATATCCACAAACATTTAATGACTGCAGATGAGTGTAAAAAAGCATGTGATGAAAACTGTTTTTCCATTTTAGATTCCGCTTCATCTAAATATGGTTTGCGTGTAAAAGAAGCTTTACACATCAGATGGGAGAAACCAGTCCTTAACAAACAGGTTAGGAGCCTGGTTACTACCATTTGTGTGTAAACAGGTAAGTATAATTTTATATATCAGGATAATGTATTCAGGCCACTCCTTTAGTCTTTTGTATTCACAATTTTTTTTTGATTAATTTATTTTAATTATTTTGTTGACGTAGGCATTTTGTTTTACCCTTGGGGATACCTAGTTATTTTATATAAGTAATTTTTTATTCTATATTGTAATTATTTTTAATTGTTGCTATAGTAACATTTTAATGCTATTTAGTGTAATAAAAGTTTATAAAATAGACTTGAGATGTCTTGACGTTCAAGACGAAACATGTCTTGTTAAAAAATGTATACGAAAATTTCGTGGATTTAATTTGGCGTATTTTGAAAAATCAACTCAATCCTGTAACTGTTTTTTAAAAAAAGATTTCCATTTATTACAGATAATTACAATTTTGCGTTATAAATTAGTTTGAGAAAATAATTATATATACACATGTCTATTGTGTTGTGTAAATTTAACTCCACCCTGATATATTTACTGTGTTTGATATGTTCTAATCACATCGCGTATCGGTGCCCGGCACATTGGACAATTGTGTCCATCTATTTTAATTGCAAACCACATTGCTGACAACACACATATGTCCGCATTGATAGAGGACTGTGTCAACACTATTATCGATGCAGATGACACACTGACCAGAGGTGACGGTTGTTGATCTGGGTGGATAAAAAAGTGTCGGTTGTTGCATTCCCGCTTCAACTGTGCTTTGCCCTGTAACAAAAATATAGACTTGTAGAATTAAGTGATTGCAAAAGGTTATTTGAAAAACATTTTAAGCTCTCCTTTTTTCGGACTCTCAAAGAATGGAAAAGAAAGTATAAAAATGTTTTTCCAGTAACTTATATCCAACTAAACAAAATCCGCCTAAATTTTTATCAGCCAATTTTTTTTGTCGGCCCAAATATTCCACATGTCCGATGTTATTTTATCACATAGAACCAACTTTGTTTGGGTCGGTAAGGTATTGTAGAAACTTGGGTAAGCTAGCTTACACTAAAGGGGAACTATGAAGATACCTTGTGTCTGTGATAAGATGTCCCTCATGAAAGCAGAACACACAGCTGCCACCTCCTGTCGAATCGCACGCTGAGTATCAAGCTGTATCTCCATACTCATCGCCATCATACGCTTCATCTCATCTAACTGGTGTCTCAGACTGTGTAATTCTGAAACAGTATTTTCATTCATAGATGCTTCTAGTTGTACGTTTCGAGGCTGATTCCTCAGTATTGGACCTGTTCGTCGTGGCAAGGAACGAATAAATGCTTGAACAGAAGCTCCATTGCCTGCGTCTTGCACGCGAGACTAAAATTAAAAGAGCTTTCGTGTACATTTGATTTAACTTGAAGATATTAGGGTGTTGAATATTGTGTATTGTATATACTTGAAGGTGAACAGTAAATAAATATCATATATATTTGACTTGAATATAAGGTATAAGGAGTAATTATTGCGTATATTTACAACAGATATTTTTATCATAGGTGACAAAGAAGTCCTAAGTGCTTCAATTAGGGTGTGACAAACATTAAAGCAAATTTTAATGAAGGACTAAAGAAAGCCGTTCACACGTTAACACAATTTTCGGACGGTTTTAATTCCGGAAAAAAATCTTGTCCGGAAATTTTAGCGTCTGAAATATTTCATGGATGCAATTTTCCTTATATGAAAGGCAAAAAAAAAAATCTCGGAAAATATTTTGTCAAAATCTTTGAATATAAAAAAATTGATAATTATTAAAAGCAAGGAGGTTCAATAAAAGTTACCTACGCGAGGTTTTTATTCGCGAGGTGTAAAAAATGCAATTTCGCGAACATTAATTTTGCGAAATAGTCGTGTTGCGATATTTCGATTATTTTTCGCTAACGAACCATTTTAAAGTTTTTTTATGAAGAATTATTTTCGAGAATCTACTAATATTTTTCGCAATTTTAGACCCATTTCTTCAGAAACGATAGCCTTTCATTAAACTTGCTCATAACATAGAGGCTTACCATTATCTTATCAACTACAAAAATAAAAATTTTTCGAGAAAAGAATAAACGAAAAAACCTTTTTGTTTTTCAAAATATTTTGATTAATTTTATCGAATAAGTCATTTCTAATAATTTAGCGAATCTTTATTTCCGCGAACTGACCTTTTCGGAAATTTTTGTGCAGACAATATTTAGGGAGCATGGGTAAAATTCGCGAAATTCGCGAAAATTGATCAACATAACTACTTACTTGTATAATAGATTCAAGTTGATCAGGAAAATCTGATCTTAGCATGTTGCTGACAA
>JASGCC010003612.1:0-23283 GCA_030067915.1 Hydractinia echinata | reverse complement strand
GCCTTTTACAGCCTAATAAAGAGTCTACACGTAAATCACGTGGTTCCACGTGCCCAGACAGGTGGCCATCGGTCTAGTCCTTTCAGTCTCAATGGACTACGATGTATTAAGTCGTTTTCCTGAGCGCCAGGCCCTTAGAACGCTTCTAACTACGTGCACAGGCCTTCTAAGCCTGTAATATGGCCTTTTACAGCCTAATAAAGAGCCTACACGTAAATCACGGTTCCACGTGCCCAGACAGGTGGCCATCGGTCTAGTCCTTTCAGTCTCAATGGACTACGATGTATTAAGTCGTTTTCCTGAGCACCAGGCCCTTAGAACGCTTCTAACTACGTGCACAGGCCTTCTAAGCCTGTAATATGGCCTTTTACAGCCTAATAAAGAGTCTACACTAAATCACGTGGTTCCACGTGCCCAGACAGGTGGCCATCGGTCTAGTCCTTTCAGTCTCAATGGACTACGATGTATTAAGTCGTTTTCCTCAGCACCAGGCCCTTAGAACGCTTCTAACTACATGCACAGGCCTTCTAAGCCTGTAATATGGCCTTTTACAGCCTAATAAAGAGTCTACGAGTAAATCACGTGCCCAGACAGGTGGCCATCGGTCTAGTCCTTTCAGTCTCAATGGACTACGATGTATTAAGTCGTTTTCCTGAGCGCCAGGCCCTTAGAACGCTTCTAACTACGTGCACAGGCCTTCTAAGCCTGTAATATGGCCTTTTACAGCCTAATAAAGAGCCTACACGTAAATCACGTGGTTCCACGTGCCCAGACAGGTGGCCATCGGTCTAGTCCTTTCAGTCTCAATGGACTACGATGTATTAAGTCGTTTTCCTGAGCGCCAGGCCCTTAGAACGCTTCTAACTACGTGCACAGGCCTTCTAAGCCTGTAATATGGCCTTTTACAGCCTAATAAGAGCCTACACCTAAATCACGCGGTTCCACGTGCCCAGACAGGTGGCCATCGGTCTAGTCCTTTCAGTCTCAATGGACTACGATGTATTAAGTCGTTTTCCTGAGCGCCAGGCCCTTAGAACGCTTCTAACTACGTGCACAGGCCTTCTAAGCCTGTAATATGGCCTTTTACAGCCTAATAAAGAGTCTACACTAAATCACGTTCCACGTGCCCAGACAGGTGGCCATCGGTCTAGTCCTTTCAGTCTCAATGGACTACGATGTATTAAGTCGTTTTCCTGAGCGCCAGGCCCTTAGAACGCTTCTAACTACGTGCACAGGCCTTCTAAGCCTGTAATATGGCCTTTTACAGCCTAATAAAGAGCCTACACGTAAATCACGGTTCCACGTGCCCAGACAGGTGGCCATCGGTCTAGTCCTTTCAGTCTCAATGGACTACGATGTATTAAGTCGTTTTCCTGAGCGCCAGGCCCTTAGAACGCTTCTAACTACGTGCACAGGCCTTCTAAGCCTGTAATATGGCCTTTTACAGCCTAATAAAGAGTCTACACTAAATCACGTGGTTCCACGTGCCCAGACAGGTGGCCATCGGTCTAGTCCTTTCAGTCTCAATGGACTACGATGTATTAAGTCGTTTTCCTGAGCGCCAGGCCCTTAGAACGCTTCTAACTACGTGCACAGGCCTTCTAAGCCTGTAATATGGCCTTTTACAGCCTAATAAAGAGCCTACACCTAAATCACGCGGTTCCACGTGCCCAGACAGGTGGCCATCGGTCTAGTCCTTTCAGTCTCAATGGACTACGATGTATTAAGTCGTTTTCCTGAGCGCCAGGCCCTTAGAACGCTTCTAACTACGTGCACAGGCCTTCTAAGCCTGTAATATGGCCTTTTACAGCCTAATAAAGAGTCTACACTAAATCACGGTTCCACGTGCCCAGACAGGTGGCCATCGGTCTAGTCCTTTCAGTCTCAATGGACTACGATGTATTAAGTCGTTTTCCTGAGCCAGGCCCTTAGAACGCTTCTAACTACGTGCACAGGCCTTCTAAGCCTGTAATATGGCCTTTTACAGCCTAATAAAGAGTCTACACTAAATCACGTGGTTCCACGTGCCCAGACAGGTGGCCATCGGTCTAGTCCTTTCAGTCTCAATGGACTACGATGTATTAAGTCGTTTTCCTGAGCGCCAGGCCCTTAGAACGCTTCTAACTACGTGCACAGGCCTTCTAAGCCTGTAATATGGCCTTTTACAGCCTAATAAAGAGTCTACACTAAATCACGCGTTCCACGTGCCCAGACAGGTGGCCATCGGTCTAGTCCTTTCAGTCTCAATGGACTACGATGTATTAAGTCGTTTTCCTGAGCGCCAGGCCCTTAGAACGCTTCTAACTACGTGCACAGGCCTTCTAAGCCTGTAATATGGCCTTTTACAGCCTAATAAAGAGTCTACACGTAAATCACGTGGTTCCACGTGCCCAGACAGGTGGCCATCGGTCTAGTCCTTTCAGTCTCAATGGACTACGATGTATTAAGTCGTTTTCCTGAGCGCCAGGCCCTTAGAACGCTTCTAACTACGTGCACAGGCCTTCTAAGCCTGTAATATGGCCTTTTACAGCCTAATAAGAGTCTACACCTAAATCACGCGGTTCCACGTGCCCAGACAGGTGGCCATCGGTCTAGTCCTTTCAGTCTCAATGGACTACGATGTATTAAGTCGTTTTCCTGAGCACAGGCCCTTAGAACGCTTCTAACTACGTGCACAGGCCTTCTAAGCCTGTAATATGGCCTTTTACAGCCTAATAAAGAGCCTACACGTAAATCACGTGTTCCACGTGCCCAGACAGGTGGCCATCGGTCTAGTCCTTTCAGTCTCAATGGACTACGATGTATTAAGTCGTTTTCCTGAGCGCCAGGCCCTTAGAACGCTTCTAACTACGTGCACAGGCCTTCTAAGCCTGTAATATGGCCTTTTACAGCCTAATAAGAGTCTACACTAAATCACGCGGTTCCACGTGCCCAGACAGGTGGCCATCGGTCTAGTCCTTTCAGTCTCAATGGACTACGATGTATTAAGTCGTTTTCCTGAGCACCAGGCCCTTAGAACGCTTCTAACTACGTGCACAGGCCTTCTAAGCCTGTAATATGGCCTTTTACAGCCTAATAAAGAGTCTACACGTAAATCACGCGGTTCCACGTGCCCAGACAGGTGGCCATCGGTCTAGTCCTTTCAGTCTCAATGGACTACGATGTATTAAGTCGTTTTCCTGAGCACCAGGCCCTTAGAACGCTTCTAACTACGTGCACAGGCCTTCTAAGCCTGTAATATGGCCTTTTACAGCCTAATAAGAGCCTACACTAAATCACGTGGTTCCACGTGCCCAGACAGGTGGCCATCGGTCTAGTCCTTTCAGTCTCAATGGACTACGATGTATTAAGTCGTTTTCCTGAGCGCCAGGCCCTTAGAACGCTTCTAACTACGTGCACAGGCCTTCTAAGCCTGTAATATGGCCTTTTACAGCCTAATAAAGAGCCTACACGTAAATCACGCGGTTCCACGTGCCCAGACAGGTGGCCATCGGTCTAGTCCTTTCAGTCTCAATGGACTACGATGTATTAAGTCGTTTTCCTGAGCGCCAGGCCCTTAGAACGCTTCTAACTACGTGCACAGGCCTTCTAAGCCTGTAATATGGCCTTTTACAGCCTAATAAGAGTCTACACCTAAATCACGCGGTTCCACGTGCCCAGACAGGTGGCCATCGGTCTAGTCCTTTCAGTCTCAATGGACTACGATGTATTAAGTCGTTTTCCTGAGCGCCAGGCCCTTAGAACGCTTCTAACTACGTGCACAGGCCTTCTAAGCCTGTAATATGGCCTTTTACAGCCTAATAAAGACTACACTAAATCACGTGGTTCCACGTGCCCAGACAGGTGGCCATCGGTCTAGTCCTTTCAGTCTCAATGGACTACGATGTATTAAGTCGTTTTCCTGAGCACAGGCCCTTAGAACGCTTCTAACTACGTGCACAGGCCTTCTAAGCCTGTAATATGGCCTTTTACAGCCTAATAAAGAGCCTACACTAAATCACGGTTCCACGTGCCCAGACAGGTGGCCATCGGTCTAGTCCTTTCAGTCTCAATGGACTACGATGTATTAAGTCGTTTTCCTGAGCGCCAGGCCCTTAGAACGCTTCTAACTACGTGCACAGGCCTTCTAAGCCTGTAATATGGCCTTTTACAGCCTAATAAAGAGCCTACACTAAATCACGCGGTTCCACGTGCCCAGACAGGTGGCCATCGGTCTAGTCCTTTCAGTCTCAATGGACTACGATGTATTAAGTCGTTTTCCTGAGCACCAGGCCCTTAGAACGCTTCTAACTACGTGCACAGGCCTTCTAAGCCTGTAATATGGCCTTTTACAGCCTAATAAAGAGTCTACACGTAAATCACGGTTCCACGTGCCCAGACAGGTGGCCATCGGTCTAGTCCTTTCAGTCTCAATGGACTACGATGTATTAAGTCGTTTTCCTGAGCGCCAGGCCCTTAGAACGCTTCTAACTACGTGCACAGGCCTTCTAAGCCTGTAATATGGCCTTTTACAGCCTAATAAAGAGTCTACACTAAATCACGTGGTTCCACGTGCCCAGACAGGTGGCCATCGGTCTAGTCCTTTCAGTCTCAATGGACTACGATGTATTAAGTCGTTTTCCTGAGCGCCAGGCCCTTAGAACGCTTCTAACTACGTGCACAGGCCTTCTAAGCCTGTAATATGGCCTTTTACAGCCTAATAAAGAGTCTACACTAAATCACGCGGTTCCACGTGCCCAGACAGGTGGCCATCGGTCTAGTCCTTTCAGTCTCAATGGACTACGATGTATTAAGTCGTTTTCCTGAGCACAGGCCCTTAGAACGCTTCTAACTACGTGCACAGGCCTTCTAAGCCTGTAATATGGCCTTTTACAGCCTAATAAAGAGTCTACACGTAAATCACGTGGTTCCACGTGCCCAGACAGGTGGCCATCGGTCTAGTCCTTTCAGTCTCAATGGACTACGATGTATTAAGTCGTTTTCCTGAGCGCCAGGCCCTTAGAACGCTTCTAACTACGTGCACAGGCCTTCTAAGCCTGTAATATGGCCTTTTACAGCCTAATAAAGAGCCTACACGTAAATCACGGTTCCACGTGCCCAGACAGGTGGCCATCGGTCTAGTCCTTTCAGTCTCAATGGACTACGATGTATTAAGTCGTTTTCCTGAGCACCAGGCCCTTAGAACGCTTCTAACTACGTGCACAGGCCTTCTAAGCCTGTAATATGGCCTTTTACAGCCTAATAAAGAGTCTACACGTAAATCACGCGGTTCCACGTGCCCAGACAGGTGGCCATCGGTCTAGTCCTTTCAGTCTCAATGGACTACGATGTATTAAGTCGTTTTCCTGAGCACCAGGCCCTTAGAACGCTTCTAACTACGTGCACAGGCCTTCTAAGCCTGTAATATGGCCTTTTACAGCCTAATAAAGAGTCTACACGTAAATCACGCGGTTCCACGTGCCCAGACAGGTGGCCATCGGTCTAGTCCTTTCAGTCTCAATGGACTACGATGTATTAAGTCGTTTTCCTGAGCACCAGGCCCTTAGAACGCTTCTAACTACGTGCACAGGCCTTCTAAGCCTGTAATATGGCCTTTTACAGCCTAATAAAGAGCCTACACTAAATCACGCGGTTCCACGTGCCCAGACAGGTGGCCATCGGTCTAGTCCTTTCAGTCTCAATGGACTACGATGTATTAAGTCGTTTTCCTGAGCACCAGGCCCTTAGAACGCTTCTAACTACGTGCACAGGCCTTCTAAGCCTGTAATATGGCCTTTTACAGCCTAATAAAGAGCCTACACTAAATCACGGTTCCACGTGCCCAGACAGGTGGCCATCGGTCTAGTCCTTTCAGTCTCAATGGACTACGATGTATTAAGTCGTTTTCCTGAGCGCCAGGCCCTTAGAACGCTTCTAACTACGTGCACAGGCCTTCTAAGCCTGTAATATGGCCTTTTACAGCCTAATAAAGAGCCTACACGTAAATCACGTGGTTCCACGTGCCCAGACAGGTGGCCATCGGTCTAGTCCTTTCAGTCTCAATGGACTACGATGTATTAAGTCGTTTTCCTGAGCACCAGGCCCTTAGAACGCTTCTAACTACGTGCACAGGCCTTCTAAGCCTGTAATATGGCCTTTTACAGCCTAATAAAGAGCCTACACGTAAATCACGCGGTTCCACGTGCCCAGACAGGTGGCCATCGGTCTAGTCCTTTCAGTCTCAATGGACTACGATGTATTAAGTCGTTTTCCTGAGCACCAGGCCCTTAGAACGCTTCTAACTACGTGCACAGGCCTTCTAAGCCTGTAATATGGCCTTTTACAGCCTAATAAAGAGCCTACACGTAAATCACGTGGTTCCACGTGCCCAGACAGGTGGCCATCGGTCTAGTCCTTTCAGTCTCAATGGACTACGATGTATTAAGTCGTTTTCCTGAGCACCAGGCCCTTAGAACGCTTCTAACTACGTGCACAGGCCTTCTAAGCCTGTAATATGGCCTTTTACAGCCTAATAAAGAGCCTACACGTAAATCACGTGGTTCCACGTGCCCAGACAGGTGGCCATCGGTCTAGTCCTTTCAGTCTCAATGGACTACGATGTATTAAGTCGTTTTCCTGAGCACCAGGCCCTTAGAACGCTTCTAACTACGTGCACAGGCCTTCTAAGCCTGTAATATGGCCTTTTACAGCCTAATAAAGAGCCTACACGTAAATCACGTGGTTCCACGTGCCCAGACAGGTGGCCATCGGTCTAGTCCTTTCAGTCTCAATGGACTACGATGTATTAAGTCGTTTTCCTGAGCACCAGGCCCTTAGAACGCTTCTAACTACGTGCACAGGCCTTCTAAGCCTGTAATATGGCCTTTTACAGCCTAATAAAGAGCCTACACGTAAATCACGTGGTTCCACGTGCCCAGACAGGTGGCCATCGGTCTAGTCCTTTCAGTCTCAATGGACTACGATGTATTAAGTCGTTTTCCTGAGCACCAGGCCCTTAGAACGCTTCTAACTACGTGCACAGGCCTTCTAAGCCTGTAATATGGCCTTTTACAGCCTAATAAAGAGCCTACACTAAATCACGTGGTTCCACGTGCCCAGACAGGTGGCCATCGGTCTAGTCCTTTCAGTCTCAATGGACTACGATGTATTAAGTCGTTTTCCTGAGCACCAGGCCCTTAGAACGCTTCTAACTACGTGCACAGGCCTTCTAAGCCTGTAATATGGCCTTTTACAGCCTAATAAAGAGCCTACACGTAAATCACGTGGTTCCACGTGCCCAGACAGGTGGCCATCGGTCTAGTCCTTTCAGTCTCAATGGACTACGATGTATTAAGTCGTTTTCCTGAGCACCAGGCCCTTAGAACGCTTCTAACTACGTGCACAGGCCTTCTAAGCCTGTAATATGGCCTTTTACAGCCTAATAAAGAGCCTACACGTAAATCACGTGGTTCCACGTGCCCAGACAGGTGGCCATCGGTCTAGTCCTTTCAGTCTCAATGGACTACGATGTATTAAGTCGTTTTCCTGAGCACCAGGCCCTTAGAACGCTTCTAACTACGTGCACAGGCCTTCTAAGCCTGTAATATGGCCTTTTACAGCCTAATAAAGAGCCTACACGTAAATCACGTGGTTCCACGTGCCCAGACAGGTGGCCATCGGTCTAGTCCTTTCAGTCTCAATGGACTACGATGTATTAAGTCGTTTTCCTGAGCACCAGGCCCTTAGAACGCTTCTAACTACGTGCACAGGCCTTCTAAGCCTGTAATATGGCCTTTTACAGCCTAATAAAGAGCCTACACGTAAATCACGTGGTTCCACGTGCCCAGACAGGTGGCCATCGGTCTAGTCCTTTCAGTCTCAATGGACTACGATGTATTAAGTCGTTTTCCTGAGCACCAGGCCCTTAGAACGCTTCTAACTACGTGCACAGGCCTTCTAAGCCTGTAATATGGCCTTTTACAGCCTAATAAAGAGCCTACACTAAATCACGGTTCCACGTGCCCAGACAGGTGGCCATCGGTCTAGTCCTTTCAGTCTCAATGGACTACGATGTATTAAGTCGTTTTCCTGAGCACCAGGCCCTTAGAACGCTTCTAACTACGTGCACAGGCCTTCTAAGCCTGTAATATGGCCTTTTACAGCCTAATAAAGAGCCTACACGTAAATCACGTGGTTCCACGTGCCCAGACAGGTGGCCATCGGTCTAGTCCTTTCAGTCTCAATGGACTACGATGTATTAAGTCGTTTTCCTGAGCGCCAGGCCCTTAGAACGCTTCTAACTACGTGCACAGGCCTTCTAAGCCTGTAATATGGCCTTTTACAGCCTAATAAAGAGCCTACACTAAATCACGGTTCCACGTGCCCAGACAGGTGGCCATCGGTCTAGTCCTTTCAGTCTCAATGGACTACGATGTATTAAGTCGTTTTCCTGAGCACCAGGCCCTTAGAACGCTTCTAACTACGTGCACAGGCCTTCTAAGCCTGTAATATGGCCTTTTACAGCCTAATAAAGAGTACACTAAATCACGGTTCCACGTGCCCAGACAGGTGGCCATCGGTCTAGTCCTTTCAGTCTCAATGGACTACGATGTATTAAGTCGTTTTCCTGAGCACCAGGCCCTTAGAACGCTTCTAACTACGTGCACAGGCCTTCTAAGCCTGTAATATGGCCTTTTACAGCCTAATAAAGAGCCTACACGTAAATCACGCGGTTCCACGTGCCCAGACAGGTGGCCATCGGTCTAGTCCTTTCAGTCTCAATGGACTACGATGTATTAAGTCGTTTTCCTGAGCACCAGGCCCTTAGAACGCTTCTAACTACGTGCACAGGCCTTCTAAGCCTGTAATATGGCCTTTTACAGCCTAATAAAGAGCCTACACGTAAATCACGTGGTTCCACGTGCCCAGACAGGTGGCCATCGGTCTAGTCCTTTCAGTCTCAATGGACTACGATGTATTAAGTCGTTTTCCTGAGCACCAGGCCCTTAGAACGCTTCTAACTACGTGCACAGGCCTTCTAAGCCTGTAATATGGCCTTTTACAGCCTAATAAAGAGCCTACACGTAAATCACGTGGTTCCACGTGCCCAGACAGGTGGCCATCGGTCTAGTCCTTTCAGTCTCAATGGACTACGATGTATTAAGTCGTTTTCCTGAGCACCAGGCCCTTAGAACGCTTCTAACTACGTGCACAGGCCTTCTAAGCCTGTAATATGGCCTTTTACAGCCTAATAAAGAGCCTACACGTAAATCACGTGGTTCCACGTGCCCAGACAGGTGGCCATCGGTCTAGTCCTTTCAGTCTCAATGGACTACGATGTATTAAGTCGTTTTCCTGAGCACCAGGCCCTTAGAACGCTTCTAACTACGTGCACAGGCCTTCTAAGCCTGTAATATGGCCTTTTACAGCCTAATAAAGAGCCTACACGTAAATCACGTGGTTCCACGTGCCCAGACAGGTGGCCATCGGTCTAGTCCTTTCAGTCTCAATGGACTACGATGTATTAAGTCGTTTTCCTGAGCACCAGGCCCTTAGAACGCTTCTAACTACGTGCACAGGCCTTCTAAGCCTGTAATATGGCCTTTTACAGCCTAATAAAGAGCCTACACGTAAATCACGTGGTTCCACGTGCCCAGACAGGTGGCCATCGGTCTAGTCCTTTCAGTCTCAATGGACTACGATGTATTAAGTCGTTTTCCTGAGCACCAGGCCCTTAGAACGCTTCTAACTACGTGCACAGGCCTTCTAAGCCTGTAATATGGCCTTTTACAGCCTAATAAAGAGCCTACACTAAATCACGGTTCCACGTGCCCAGACAGGTGGCCATCGGTCTAGTCCTTTCAGTCTCAATGGACTACGATGTATTAAGTCGTTTTCCTGAGCACCAGGCCCTTAGAACGCTTCTAACTACGTGCACAGGCCTTCTAAGCCTGTAATATGGCCTTTTACAGCCTAATAAAGAGCCTACACTAAATCACGTGGTTCCACGTGCCCAGACAGGTGGCCATCGGTCTAGTCCTTTCAGTCTCAATGGACTACGATGTATTAAGTCGTTTTCCTGAGCACCAGGCCCTTAGAACGCTTCTAACTACGTGCACAGGCCTTCTAAGCCTGTAATATGGCCTTTTACAGCCTAATAAAGAGCCTACACGTAAATCACGTGGTTCCACGTGCCCAGACAGGTGGCCATCGGTCTAGTCCTTTCAGTCTCAATGGACTACGATGTATTAAGTCGTTTTCCTGAGCACCAGGCCCTTAGAACGCTTCTAACTACGTGCACAGGCCTTCTAAGCCTGTAATATGGCCTTTTACAGCCTAATAAAGAGCCTACACGTAAATCACGCGGTTCCACGTGCCCAGACAGGTGGCCATCGGTCTAGTCCTTTCAGTCTCAATGGACTACGATGTATTAAGTCGTTTTCCTGAGCACCAGGCCCTTAGAACGCTTCTAACTACGTGCACAGGCCTTCTAAGCCTGTAATATGGCCTTTTACAGCCTAATAAAGAGCCTACACTAAATCACGTGGTTCCACGTGCCCAGACAGGTGGCCATCGGTCTAGTCCTTTCAGTCTCAATGGACTACGATGTATTAAGTCGTTTTCCTGAGCACCAGGCCCTTAGAACGCTTCTAACTACGTGCACAGGCCTTCTAAGCCTGTAATATGGCCTTTTACAGCCTAATAAAGAGCCTACACGTAAATCACGTGGTTCCACGTGCCCAGACAGGTGGCCATCGGTCTAGTCCTTTCAGTCTCAATGGACTACGATGTATTAAGTCGTTTTCCTGAGCACCAGGCCCTTAGAACGCTTCTAACTACGTGCACAGGCCTTCTAAGCCTGTAATATGGCCTTTTACAGCCTAATAAAGAGCCTACACTAAATCACGGTTCCACGTGCCCAGACAGGTGGCCATCGGTCTAGTCCTTTCAGTCTCAATGGACTACGATGTATTAAGTCGTTTTCCTGAGCACCAGGCCCTTAGAACGCTTCTAACTACGTGCACAGGCCTTCTAAGCCTGTAATATGGCCTTTTACAGCCTAATAAAGAGCCTACACTAAATCACGTGGTTCCACGTGCCCAGACAGGTGGCCATCGGTCTAGTCCTTTCAGTCTCAATGGACTACGATGTATTAAGTCGTTTTCCTGAGCACCAGGCCCTTAGAACGCTTCTAACTACGTGCACAGGCCTTCTAAGCCTGTAATATGGCCTTTTACAGCCTAATAAAGAGCCTACACGTAAATCACGTGGTTCCACGTGCCCAGACAGGTGGCCATCGGTCTAGTCCTTTCAGTCTCAATGGACTACGATGTATTAAGTCGTTTTCCTGAGCACCAGGCCCTTAGAACGCTTCTAACTACGTGCACAGGCCTTCTAAGCCTGTAATATGGCCTTTTACAGCCTAATAAAGAGCCTACACTAAATCACGTGGTTCCACGTGCCCAGACAGGTGGCCATCGGTCTAGTCCTTTCAGTCTCAATGGACTACGATGTATTAAGTCGTTTTCCTGAGCACCAGGCCCTTAGAACGCTTCTAACTACGTGCACAGGCCTTCTAAGCCTGTAATATGGCCTTTTACAGCCTAATAAAGAGCCTACACTAAATCACGGTTCCACGTGCCCAGACAGGTGGCCATCGGTCTAGTCCTTTCAGTCTCAATGGACTACGATGTATTAAGTCGTTTTCCTGAGCACCAGGCCCTTAGAACGCTTCTAACTACGTGCACAGGCCTTCTAAGCCTGTAATATGGCCTTTTACAGCCTAATAAAGAGCCTACACGTAAATCACGTGGTTCCACGTGCCCAGACAGGTGGCCATCGGTCTAGTCCTTTCAGTCTCAATGGACTACGATGTATTAAGTCGTTTTCCTGAGCACCAGGCCCTTAGAACGCTTCTAACTACGTGCACAGGCCTTCTAAGCCTGTAATATGGCCTTTTACAGCCTAATAAAGAGCCTACACTAAATCACGCGGTTCCACGTGCCCAGACAGGTGGCCATCGGTCTAGTCCTTTCAGTCTCAATGGACTACGATGTATTAAGTCGTTTTCCTGAGCACCAGGCCCTTAGAACGCTTCTAACTACGTGCACAGGCCTTCTAAGCCTGTAATATGGCCTTTTACAGCCTAATAAAGAGCCTACACTAAATCACGTGGTTCCACGTGCCCAGACAGGTGGCCATCGGTCTAGTCCTTTCAGTCTCAATGGACTACGATGTATTAAGTCGTTTTCCTGAGCACCAGGCCCTTAGAACGCTTCTAACTACGTGCACAGGCCTTCTAAGCCTGTAATATGGCCTTTTACAGCCTAATAAAGAGCCTACACGTAAATCACGTGGTTCCACGTGCCCAGACAGGTGGCCATCGGTCTAGTCCTTTCAGTCTCAATGGACTACGATGTATTAAGTCGTTTTCCTGAGCACCAGGCCCTTAGAACGCTTCTAACTACGTGCACAGGCCTTCTAAGCCTGTAATATGGCCTTTTACAGCCTAATAAAGAGCCTACACGTAAATCACGTGGTTCCACGTGCCCAGACAGGTGGCCATCGGTCTAGTCCTTTCAGTCTCAATGGACTACGATGTATTAAGTCGTTTTCCTGAGCACCAGGCCCTTAGAACGCTTCTAACTACGTGCACAGGCCTTCTAAGCCTGTAATATGGCCTTTTACAGCCTAATAAAGAGTCTACACTAAATCACGTGGTTCCACGTGCCCAGACAGGTGGCCATCGGTCTAGTCCTTTCAGTCTCAATGGACTACGATGTATTAAGTCGTTTTCCTGAGCACCAGGCCCTTAGAACGCTTCTAACTACGTGCACAGGCCTTCTAAGCCTGTAATATGGCCTTTTACAGCCTAATAAAGAGCCTACACTAAATCACGGTTCCACGTGCCCAGACAGGTGGCCATCGGTCTAGTCCTTTCAGTCTCAATGGACTACGATGTATTAAGTCGTTTTCCTGAGCACCAGGCCCTTAGAACGCTTCTAACTACGTGCACAGGCCTTCTAAGCCTGTAATATGGCCTTTTACAGCCTAATAAAGAGCCTACACGTAAATCACGTGGTTCCACGTGCCCAGACAGGTGGCCATCGGTCTAGTCCTTTCAGTCTCAATGGACTACGATGTATTAAGTCGTTTTCCTGAGCACCAGGCCCTTAGAACGCTTCTAACTACGTGCACAGGCCTTCTAAGCCTGTAATATGGCCTTTTACAGCCTAATAAAGAGCCTACACGTAAATCACGTGGTTCCACGTGCCCAGACAGGTGGCCATCGGTCTAGTCCTTTCAGTCTCAATGGACTACGATGTATTAAGTCGTTTTCCTGAGCACCAGGCCCTTAGAACGCTTCTAACTACGTGCACAGGCCTTCTAAGCCTGTAATATGGCCTTTTACAGCCTAATAAAGAGCCTACACTAAATCACGTGGTTCCACGTGCCCAGACAGGTGGCCATCGGTCTAGTCCTTTCAGTCTCAATGGACTACGATGTATTAAGTCGTTTTCCTGAGCACCAGGCCCTTAGAACGCTTCTAACTACGTGCACAGGCCTTCTAAGCCTGTAATATGGCCTTTTACAGCCTAATAAAGAGCCTACACGTAAATCACGCGGTTCCACGTGCCCAGACAGGTGGCCATCGGTCTAGTCCTTTCAGTCTCAATGGACTACGATGTATTAAGTCGTTTTCCTGAGCACCAGGCCCTTAGAACGCTTCTAACTACGTGCACAGGCCTTCTAAGCCTGTAATATGGCCTTTTACAGCCTAATAAAGAGCCTACACGTAAATCACGTGGTTCCACGTGCCCAGACAGGTGGCCATCGGTCTAGTCCTTTCAGTCTCAATGGACTACGATGTATTAAGTCGTTTTCCTGAGCACCAGGCCCTTAGAACGCTTCTAACTACGTGCACAGGCCTTCTAAGCCTGTAATATGGCCTTTTACAGCCTAATAAAGAGTCTACACTAAATCACGGTTCCACGTGCCCAGACAGGTGGCCATCGGTCTAGTCCTTTCAGTCTCAATGGACTACGATGTATTAAGTCGTTTTCCTGAGCACCAGGCCCTTAGAACGCTTCTAACTACGTGCACAGGCCTTCTAAGCCTGTAATATGGCCTTTTACAGCCTAATAAAGAGCCTACACGTAAATCACGTGGTTCCACGTGCCCAGACAGGTGGCCATCGGTCTAGTCCTTTCAGTCTCAATGGACTACGATGTATTAAGTCGTTTTCCTGAGC
The DNA here is from genome assembly GCA_030067915.1 of Hydractinia echinata. Classification (NCBI taxonomy): domain Eukaryota; kingdom Metazoa; phylum Cnidaria; class Hydrozoa; order Anthoathecata; family Hydractiniidae; genus Hydractinia; species Hydractinia echinata. The sequence continues at coordinate 9,053 of JASGCC010003612.1, read as the reverse complement.
ACCAGGCCCTTAGAACGCTTCTAACTACGTGCACAGGCCTTCTAAGCCTGTAATATGGCCTTTTACAGCCTAATAAAGAGCCTACACTAAATCACGTGGTTCCACGTGCCCAGACAGGTGGCCATCGGTCTAGTCCTTTCAGTCTCAATGGACTACGATGTATTAAGTCGTTTTCCTGAGCACCAGGCCCTTAGAACGCTTCTAACTACGTGCACAGGCCTTCTAAGCCTGTAATATGGCCTTTTACAGCCTAATAAAGAGCCTACACGTAAATCACGTGGTTCCACGTGCCCAGACAGGTGGCCATCGGTCTAGTCCTTTCAGTCTCAATGGACTACGATGTATTAAGTCGTTTTCCTGAGCACCAGGCCCTTAGAACGCTTCTAACTACGTGCACAGGCCTTCTAAGCCTGTAATATGGCCTTTTACAGCCTAATAAAGAGCCTACACGTAAATCACGTGGTTCCACGTGCCCAGACAGGTGGCCATCGGTCTAGTCCTTTCAGTCTCAATGGACTACGATGTATTAAGTCGTTTTCCTGAGCACCAGGCCCTTAGAACGCTTCTAACTACGTGCACAGGCCTTCTAAGCCTGTAATATGGCCTTTTACAGCCTAATAAAGAGCCTACACTAAATCACGTGGTTCCACGTGCCCAGACAGGTGGCCATCGGTCTAGTCCTTTCAGTCTCAATGGACTACGATGTATTAAGTCGTTTTCCTGAGCACCAGGCCCTTAGAACGCTTCTAACTACGTGCACAGGCCTTCTAAGCCTGTAATATGGCCTTTTACAGCCTAATAAAGAGCCTACACGTAAATCACGTGGTTCCACGTGCCCAGACAGGTGGCCATCGGTCTAGTCCTTTCAGTCTCAATGGACTACGATGTATTAAGTCGTTTTCCTGAGCACCAGGCCCTTAGAACGCTTCTAACTACGTGCACAGGCCTTCTAAGCCTGTAATATGGCCTTTTACAGCCTAATAAAGAGCCTACACGTAAATCACGTGGTTCCACGTGCCCAGACAGGTGGCCATCGGTCTAGTCCTTTCAGTCTCAATGGACTACGATGTATTAAGTCGTTTTCCTGAGCACCAGGCCCTTAGAACGCTTCTAACTACGTGCACAGGCCTTCTAAGCCTGTAATATGGCCTTTTACAGCCTAATAAAGAGCCTACACGTAAATCACGTGGTTCCACGTGCCCAGACAGGTGGCCATCGGTCTAGTCCTTTCAGTCTCAATGGACTACGATGTATTAAGTCGTTTTCCTGAGCACCAGGCCCTTAGAACGCTTCTAACTACGTGCACAGGCCTTCTAAGCCTGTAATATGGCCTTTTACAGCCTAATAAAGAGCCTACACTAAATCACGGTTCCACGTGCCCAGACAGGTGGCCATCGGTCTAGTCCTTTCAGTCTCAATGGACTACGATGTATTAAGTCGTTTTCCTGAGCACCAGGCCCTTAGAACGCTTCTAACTACGTGCACAGGCCTTCTAAGCCTGTAATATGGCCTTTTACAGCCTAATAAAGAGCCTACACGTAAATCACGTGGTTCCACGTGCCCAGACAGGTGGCCATCGGTCTAGTCCTTTCAGTCTCAATGGACTACGATGTATTAAGTCGTTTTCCTGAGCACCAGGCCCTTAGAACGCTTCTAACTACGTGCACAGGCCTTCTAAGCCTGTAATATGGCCTTTTACAGCCTAATAAAGAGCCTACACGTAAATCACGTGGTTCCACGTGCCCAGACAGGTGGCCATCGGTCTAGTCCTTTCAGTCTCAATGGACTACGATGTATTAAGTCGTTTTCCTGAGCACCAGGCCCTTAGAACGCTTCTAACTACGTGCACAGGCCTTCTAAGCCTGTAATATGGCCTTTTACAGCCTAATAAAGAGCCTACACTAAATCACGTGGTTCCACGTGCCCAGACAGGTGGCCATCGGTCTAGTCCTTTCAGTCTCAATGGACTACGATGTATTAAGTCGTTTTCCTGAGCACCAGGCCCTTAGAACGCTTCTAACTACGTGCACAGGCCTTCTAAGCCTGTAATATGGCCTTTTACAGCCTAATAAAGAGCCTACACGTAAATCACGTGGTTCCACGTGCCCAGACAGGTGGCCATCGGTCTAGTCCTTTCAGTCTCAATGGACTACGATGTATTAAGTCGTTTTCCTGAGCACCAGGCCCTTAGAACGCTTCTAACTACGTGCACAGGCCTTCTAAGCCTGTAATATGGCCTTTTACAGCCTAATAAAGAGCCTACACGTAAATCACGTGGTTCCACGTGCCCAGACAGGTGGCCATCGGTCTAGTCCTTTCAGTCTCAATGGACTACGATGTATTAAGTCGTTTTCCTGAGCACCAGGCCCTTAGAACGCTTCTAACTACGTGCACAGGCCTTCTAAGCCTGTAATATGGCCTTTTACAGCCTAATAAAGAGTCTACACGTAAATCACGTGGTTCCACGTGCCCAGACAGGTGGCCATCGGTCTAGTCCTTTCAGTCTCAATGGACTACGATGTATTAAGTCGTTTTCCTGAGCACCAGGCCCTTAGAACGCTTCTAACTACGTGCACAGGCCTTCTAAGCCTGTAATATGGCCTTTTACAGCCTAATAAAGAGCCTACACTAAATCACGCGGTTCCACGTGCCCAGACAGGTGGCCATCGGTCTAGTCCTTTCAGTCTCAATGGACTACGATGTATTAAGTCGTTTTCCTGAGCCAGGCCCTTAGAACGCTTCTAACTTCGTGCACAGGCCTTCTAAGCCTGTAATATGGCCTTTTACAGCCTAATAAAGAGCCTACACGTAAATCACGTGGTTCCACGTGCCCAGACAGGTGGCCATCGGTCTAGTCCTTTCAGTCTCAATGGACTACGATGTATTAAGTCGTTTTCCTGAGCACCAGGCCCTTAGAACGCTTCTAACTACGTGCACAGGCCTTCTAAGCCTGTAATATGGCCTTTTACAGCCTAATAAAGAGCCTACACTAAATCACGTGGTTCCACGTGCCCAGACAGGTGGCCATCGGTCTAGTCCTTTCAGTCTCAATGGACTACGATGTATTAAGTCGTTTTCCTGAGCACCAGGCCCTTAGAACGCTTCTAACTACGTGCACAGGCCTTCTAAGCCTGTAATATGGCCTTTTACAGCCTAATAAAGAGCCTACACGTAAATCACGTGGTTCCACGTGCCCAGACAGGTGGCCATCGGTCTAGTCCTTTCAGTCTCAATGGACTACGATGTATTAAGTCGTTTTCCTGAGCACCAGGCCCTTAGAACGCTTCTAACTACGTGCACAGGCCTTCTAAGCCTGTAATATGGCCTTTTACAGCCTAATAAAGAGCCTACACGTAAATCACGTGGTTCCACGTGCCCAGACAGGTGGCCATCGGTCTAGTCCTTTCAGTCTCAATGGACTACGATGTATTAAGTCGTTTTCCTGAGCACCAGGCCCTTAGAACGCTTCTAACTACGTGCACAGGCCTTCTAAGCCTGTAATATGGCCTTTTACAGCCTAATAAAGAGCCTACACTAAATCACGTGGTTCCACGTGCCCAGACAGGTGGCCATCGGTCTAGTCCTTTCAGTCTCAATGGACTACGATGTATTAAGTCGTTTTCCTGAGCACCAGGCCCTTAGAACGCTTCTAACTACGTGCACAGGCCTTCTAAGCCTGTAATATGGCCTTTTACAGCCTAATAAAGAGCCTACACGTAAATCACGGTTCCACGTGCCCAGACAGGTGGCCATCGGTCTAGTCCTTTCAGTCTCAATGGACTACGATGTATTAAGTCGTTTTCCTGAGCACCAGGCCCTTAGAACGCTTCTAACTACGTGCACAGGCCTTCTAAGCCTGTAATATGGCCTTTTACAGCCTAATAAAGAGCCTACACGTAAATCACGTGGTTCCACGTGCCCAGACAGGTGGCCATCGGTCTAGTCCTTTCAGTCTCAATGGACTACGATGTATTAAGTCGTTTTCCTGAGCACCAGGCCCTTAGAACGCTTCTAACTACGTGCACAGGCCTTCTAAGCCTGTAATATGGCCTTTTACAGCCTAATAAAGAGCCTACACGTAAATCACGTGGTTCCACGTGCCCAGACAGGTGGCCATCGGTCTAGTCCTTTCAGTCTCAATGGACTACGATGTATTAAGTCGTTTTCCTGAGCACCAGGCCCTTAGAACGCTTCTAACTACGTGCACAGGCCTTCTAAGCCTGTAATATGGCCTTTTACAGCCTAATAAAGAGCCTACACTAAATCACGTGGTTCCACGTGCCCAGACAGGTGGCCATCGGTCTAGTCCTTTCAGTCTCAATGGACTACGATGTATTAAGTCGTTTTCCTGAGCACCAGGCCCTTAGAACGCTTCTAACTACGTGCACAGGCCTTCTAAGCCTGTAATATGGCCTTTTACAGCCTAATAAAGAGCCTACACTAAATCACGTGGTTCCACGTGCCCAGACAGGTGGCCATCGGTCTAGTCCTTTCAGTCTCAATGGACTACGATGTATTAAGTCGTTTTCCTGAGCACCAGGCCCTTAGAACGCTTCTAACTACGTGCACAGGCCTTCTAAGCCTGTAATATGGCCTTTTACAGCCTAATAAAGAGCCTACACGTAAATCACGTGGTTCCACGTGCCCAGACAGGTGGCCATCGGTCTAGTCCTTTCAGTCTCAATGGACTACGATGTATTAAGTCGTTTTCCTGAGCACCAGGCCCTTAGAACGCTTCTAACTACGTGCACAGGCCTTCTAAGCCTGTAATATGGCCTTTTACAGCCTAATAAAGAGCCTACACTAAATCACGGTTCCACGTGCCCAGACAGGTGGCCATCGGTCTAGTCCTTTCAGTCTCAATGGACTACGATGTATTAAGTCGTTTTCCTGAGCACCAGGCCCTTAGAACGCTTCTAACTACGTGCACAGGCCTTCTAAGCCTGTAATATGGCCTTTTACAGCCTAATAAAGAGCCTACACTAAATCACGGTTCCACGTGCCCAGACAGGTGGCCATCGGTCTAGTCCTTTCAGTCTCAATGGACTACGATGTATTAAGTCGTTTTCCTGAGCACCAGGCCCTTAGAACGCTTCTAACTACGTGCACAGGCCTTCTAAGCCTGTAATATGGCCTTTTACAGCCTAATAAAGAGCCTACACGTAAATCACGTGGTTCCACGTGCCCAGACAGGTGGCCATCGGTCTAGTCCTTTCAGTCTCAATGGACTACGATGTATTAAGTCGTTTTCCTGAGCGCCAGGCCCTTAGAACGCTTCTAACTACGTGCACAGGCCTTCTAAGCCTGTAATATGGCCTTTTACAGCCTAATAAAGAGCCTACACGTAAATCACGCGGTTCCACGTGCCCAGACAGGTGGCCATCGGTCTAGTCCTTTCAGTCTCAATGGACTACGATGTATTAAGTCGTTTTCCTGAGCGCCAGGCCCTTAGAACGCTTCTAACTACGTGCACAGGCCTTCTAAGCCTGTAATATGGCCTTTTACAGCCTAATAAAGAGCCTACACTAAATCACGCGGTTCCACGTGCCCAGACAGGTGGCCATCGGTCTAGTCCTTTCAGTCTCAATGGACTACGATGTATTAAGTCGTTTTCCTGAGCGCCAGGCCCTTAGAACGCTTCTAACTACGTGCACAGGCCTTCTAAGCCTGTAATATGGCCTTTTACAGCCTAATAAAGAGCCTACACTAAATCACGCGGTTCCACGTGCCCAGACAGGTGGCCATCGGTCTAGTCCTTTCAGTCTCAATGGACTACGATGTATTAAGTCGTTTTCCTGAGCACCAGGCCCTTAGAACGCTTCTAACTACGTGCACAGGCCTTCTAAGCCTGTAATATGGCCTTTTACAGCCTAATAAAGAGCCTACACGTAAATCACGGTTCCACGTGCCCAGACAGGTGGCCATCGGTCTAGTCCTTTCAGTCTCAATGGACTACGATGTATTAAGTCGTTTTCCTGAGCACCAGGCCCTTAGAACGCTTCTAACTACGTGCACAGGCCTTCTAAGCCTGTAATATGGCCTTTTACAGCCTAATAAAGAGCCTACACTAAATCACGCGGTTCCACGTGCCCAGACAGGTGGCCATCGGTCTAGTCCTTTCAGTCTCAATGGACTACGATGTATTAAGTCGTTTTCCTGAGCACCAGGCCCTTAGAACGCTTCTAACTACGTGCACAGGCCTTCTAAGCCTGTAATATGGCCTTTTACAGCCTAATAAAGAGCCTACACTAAATCACGGTTCCACGTGCCCAGACAGGTGGCCATCGGTCTAGTCCTTTCAGTCTCAATGGACTACGATGTATTAAGTCGTTTTCCTGAGCACCAGGCCCTTAGAACGCTTCTAACTACGTGCACAGGCCTTCTAAGCCTGTAATATGGCCTTTTACAGCCTAATAAAGAGCCTACACGTAAATCACGTGGTTCCACGTGCCCAGACAGGTGGCCATCGGTCTAGTCCTTTCAGTCTCAATGGACTACGATGTATTAAGTCGTTTTCCTGAGCACCAGGCCCTTAGAACGCTTCTAACTACGTGCACAGGCCTTCTAAGCCTGTAATATGGCCTTTTACAGCCTAATAAAGAGCCTACACTAAATCACGGTTCCACGTGCCCAGACAGGTGGCCATCGGTCTAGTCCTTTCAGTCTCAATGGACTACGATGTATTAAGTCGTTTTCCTGAGCACCAGGCCCTTAGAACGCTTCTAACTACGTGCACAGGCCTTCTAAGCCTGTAATATGGCCTTTTACAGCCTAATAAAGAGCCTACACGTAAATCACGTGGTTCCACGTGCCCAGACAGGTGGCCATCGGTCTAGTCCTTTCAGTCTCAATGGACTACGATGTATTAAGTCGTTTTCCTGAGCACCAGGCCCTTAGAACGCTTCTAACTACGTGCACAGGCCTTCTAAGCCTGTAATATGGCCTTTTACAGCCTAATAAAGAGCCTACACGTAAATCACGTGGTTCCACGTGCCCAGACAGGTGGCCATCGGTCTAGTCCTTTCAGTCTCAATGGACTACGATGTATTAAGTCGTTTTCCTGAGCGCCAGGCCCTTAGAACGCTTCTAACTACGTGCACAGGCCTTCTAAGCCTGTAATATGGCCTTTTACAGCCTAATAAAGAGCCTACACTAAATCACGTGGTTCCACGTGCCCAGACAGGTGGCCATCGGTCTAGTCCTTTCAGTCTCAATGGACTACGATGTATTAAGTCGTTTTCCTGAGCACCAGGCCCTTAGAACGCTTCTAACTACGTGCACAGGCCTTCTAAGCCTGTAATATGGCCTTTTACAGCCTAATAAAGAGCCTACACTAAATCACGCGGTTCCACGTGCCCAGACAGGTGGCCATCGGTCTAGTCCTTTCAGTCTCAATGGACTACGATGTATTAAGTCGTTTTCCTGAGCACCAGGCCCTTAGAACGCTTCTAACTACGTGCACAGGCCTTCTAAGCCTGTAATATGGCCTTTTACAGCCTAATAAAGAGCCTACACGTAAATCACGTGGTTCCACGTGCCCAGACAGGTGGCCATCGGTCTAGTCCTTTCAGTCTCAATGGACTACGATGTATTAAGTCGTTTTCCTGAGCGCCAGGCCCTTAGAACGCTTCTAACTACGTGCACAGGCCTTCTAAGCCTGTAATATGGCCTTTTACAGCCTAATAAAGAGTCTACACTAAATCACGGTTCCACGTGCCCAGACAGGTGGCCATCGGTCTAGTCCTTTCAGTCTCAATGGACTACGATGTATTAAGTCGTTTTCCTGAGCGCCAGGCCCTTAGAACGCTTCTAACTACGTGCACAGGCCTTCTAAGCCTGTAATATGGCCTTTTACAGCCTAATAAGAGCTACACTAAATCACGCGGTTCCACGTGCCCAGACAGGTGGCCATCGGTCTAGTCCTTTCAGTCTCAATGGACTACGATGTATTAAGTCGTTTTCCTGAGCGCCAGGCCCTTAGAACGCTTCTAACTACGTGCACAGGCCTTCTAAGCCTGTAATATGGCCTTTTACAGCCTAATAAAGAGCCTACACTAAATCACGCGGTTCCACGTGCCCAGACAGGTGGCCATCGGTCTAGTCCTTTCAGTCTCAATGGACTACGATGTATTAAGTCGTTTTCCTGAGCGCCAGGCCCTTAGAACGCTTCTAACTACGTGCACAGGCCTTCTAAGCCTGTAATATGGCCTTTTACAGCCTAATAAAGAGTCTACACCTAAATCACGTGGTTCCACGTGCCCAGACAGGTGGCCATCGGTCTAGTCCTTTCAGTCTCAATGGACTACGATGTATTAAGTCGTTTTCCTGAGCACCAGGCCCTTAGAACGCTTCTAACTACGTGCACAGGCCTTCTAAGCCTGTAATATGGCCTTTTACAGCCTAATAAGAGCCTACACCTAAATCACGCGTTCCACGTGCCCAGACAGGTGGCCATCGGTCTAGTCCTTTCAGTCTCAATGGACTACGATGTATTAAGTCGTTTTCCTGAGCACCAGGCCCTTAGAACGCTTCTAACTACGTGCACAGGCCTTCTAAGCCTGTAATATGGCCTTTTACAGCCTAATAAAGAGCCTACACTAAATCACGTGGTTCCACGTGCCCAGACAGGTGGCCATCGGTCTAGTCCTTTCAGTCTCAATGGACTACGATGTATTAAGTCGTTTTCCTGAGCGCCAGGCCCTTAGAACGCTTCTAACTACGTGCACAGGCCTTCTAAGCCTGTAATATGGCCTTTTACAGCCTAATAAGAGCCTACACGTAAATCACGTGGTTCCACGTGCCCAGACAGGTGGCCATCGGTCTAGTCCTTTCAGTCTCAATGGACTACGATGTATTAAGTCGTTTTCCTGAGCACCAGGCCCTTAGAACGCTTCTAACTACGTGCACAGGCCTTCTAAGCCTGTAATATGGCCTTTTACAGCCTAATAAAGAGCCTACACGTAAATCACGTGGTTCCACGTGCCCAGACAGGTGGCCATCGGTCTAGTCCTTTCAGTCTCAATGGACTACGATGTATTAAGTCGTTTTCCTGA
>JASGCC010003611.1:0-23284 GCA_030067915.1 Hydractinia echinata | reverse complement strand
ACGGGATTTACGGGAAATCGCGGGTTTTCGGTTGCCGGCGATTAAACTGCTTTCATTCGGCGTCTCATCAAAAATGAAAATATTTTTGAAAACTACAAGTCTCATGGGTTTTAGTGGTGAAAAAATAATTTTAAAAATCGTTCGGGAAATGAGTTTACTCCCTGCTTACTTTCTTTGTATACATTCGACTATACGGGATTTACGGGAAATCGCGGGTTTTCGGTTGCCGGCGATTAAACTGCTTTCATTCGGCGTCTCATCAAAAATGAAAATATTTTTGAAAACTACAAGTCTCATGGGTTTTAGTGGTGAAAAAATAATTTTAAAAATCGTTCGGGAAATGAGTTTACTCCCTGCTTACTTTCTTTGTATACATTCGACTATACGGGATTTACGGGAAATCGCGGGTTTTCGGTTGCCGGCGATTAAACTGCTTTCATTCGGCGTCTCATCAAAAATGAAAATATTTTTGAAAACTACAAGTCTCATGGGTTTTAGTGGTGAAAAAATAATTTTAAAAATCGTTCGGGAAATGAGTTTACTCCCTGCTTACTTTCTTTGTATACATTCGACTATACGGGATTTACGGGAAATCGCGGGTTTTCGGTTGCCGGCGATTAAACTGCTTTCATTCGGCGTCTCATCAAAAATGAAAATATTTTTGAAAACTACAAGTCTCATGGGTTTTAGTGGTGAAAAAATAATTTTAAAAATCGTTCGGGAAATGAGTTTACTCCCTGCTTACTTTCTTTGTATACATTCGACTATACGGGATTTACGGGAAATCGCGGGTTTTCGGTTGCCGGCGATTAAACTGCTTTCATTCGGCGTCTCATCAAAAATGAAAATATTTTTGAAAACTACAAGTCTCATGGGTTTTAGTGGTGAAAAAATAATTTTAAAAATCGTTCGGGAAATGAGTTTACTCCCTGCTTACTTTCTTTGTATACATTCGACTATACGGGATTTACGGGAAATCGCGGGTTTTCGGTTGCCGGCGATTAAACTGCTTTCATTCGGCGTCTCATCAAAAATGAAAATATTTTTGAAAACTACAAGTCTCATGGGTTTTAGTGGTGAAAAAATAATTTTAAAAATCGTTCGGGAAATGAGTTTACTCCCTGCTTACTTTCTTTGTATACATTCGACTATACGGGCCGACGGGATTTACGGGAAATCGCGGGTTTTCGGTTGCCGGCGATTAAACTGCTTTCATTCGGCGTCTCATCAAAAATGAAAATATTTTTGAAAACTACAAGTCTCATGGGTTTTAGTGGTGAAAAAATAATTTTAAAAATCGTTCGGGAAATGAGTTTACTCCCTGCTTACTTTCTTTGTATACATTCGACTATACGGGCCGACGGGATTTACGGGAAATCGCGGGTTTTCGGTTGCCGGCGATTAAACTGCTTTCATTCGGCGTCTCATCAAAAATGAAAATATTTTTGAAAACTACAAGTCTCATGGGTTTTAGTGGTGAAAAAATAATTTTAAAAATCGTTCGGGAAATGAGTTTACTCCCTGCTTACTTTCTTTGTATACATTCGACTATACGGGATTTACGGGAAATCGCGGGTTTTCGGTTGCCGGCGATTAAACTGCTTTCATTCGGCGTCTCATCAAAAATGAAAATATTTTTGAAAACTACAAGTCTCATGGGTTTTAGTGGTGAAAAAATAATTTTAAAAATCGTTCGGGAAATGAGTTTACTCCCTGCTTACTTTCTTTGTATACATTCGACTATACGGCGACGGGATTTACGGGAAATCGCGGGTTTTCGGTTGCCGGCGATTAAACTGCTTTCATTCGGCGTCTCATCAAAAATGAAAATATTTTTGAAAACTACAAGTCTCATGGGTTTTAGTGGTGAAAAAATAATTTTAAAAATCGTTCGGGAAATGAGTTTACTCCCTGCTTACTTTCTTTGTATACATTCGACTATACGGGATTTACGGGAAATCGCGGGTTTTCGGTTGCCGGCGATTAAACTGCTTTCATTCGGCGTCTCATCAAAAATGAAAATATTTTTGAAAACTACAAGTCTCATGGGTTTTAGTGGTGAAAAAATAATTTTAAAAATCGTTCGGGAAATGAGTTTACTCCCTGCTTACTTTCTTTGTATACATTCGACTATACGGGATTTACGGGAAATCGCGGGTTTTCGGTTGCCGGCGATTAAACTGCTTTCATTCGGCGTCTCATCAAAAATGAAAATATTTTTGAAAACTACAAGTCTCATGGGTTTTAGTGGTGAAAAAATAATTTTAAAAATCGTTCGGGAAATGAGTTTACTCCCTGCTTACTTTCTTTGTATACATTCGACTATACGGGATTTACGGGAAATCGCGGGTTTTCGGTTGCCGGCGATTAAACTGCTTTCATTCGGCGTCTCATCAAAAATGAAAATATTTTTGAAAACTACAAGTCTCATGGGTTTTAGTGGTGAAAAAATAATTTTAAAAATCGTTCGGGAAATGAGTTTACTCCCTGCTTACTTTCTTTGTATACATTCGACTATACGGGATTTACGGGAAATCGCGGGTTTTCGGTTGCCGGCGATTAAACTGCTTTCATTCGGCGTCTCATCAAAAATGAAAATATTTTTGAAAACTACAAGTCTCATGGGTTTTAGTGGTGAAAAAATAATTTTAAAAATCGTTCGGGAAATGAGTTTACTCCCTGCTTACTTTCTTTGTATACATTCGACTATACGGGATTTACGGGAAATCGCGGGTTTTCGGTTGCCGGCGATTAAACTGCTTTCATTCGGCGTCTCATCAAAAATGAAAATATTTTTGAAAACTACAAGTCTCATGGGTTTTAGTGGTGAAAAAATAATTTTAAAAATCGTTCGGGAAATGAGTTTACTCCCTGCTTACTTTCTTTGTATACATTCGACTATACGGGCCGACGGGATTTACGGGAAATCGCGGGTTTTCGGTTGCCGGCGATTAAACTGCTTTCATTCGGCGTCTCATCAAAAATGAAAATATTTTTGAAAACTACAAGTCTCATGGGTTTTAGTGGTGAAAAAATAATTTTAAAAATCGTTCGGGAAATGAGTTTACTCCCTGCTTACTTTCTTTGTATACATTCGACTATACGGGCCGATCCGGGATTTACGGGAAATCGCGGGTTTTCGGTTGCCGGCGATTAAACTGCTTTCATTCGGCGTCTCATCAAAAATGAAAATATTTTTGAAAACTACAAGTCTCATGGGTTTTAGTGGTGAAAAAATAATTTTAAAAATCGTTCGGGAAATGAGTTTACTCCCTGCTTACTTTCTTTGTATACATTCGACTATACGGGATTTACGGGAAATCGCGGGTTTTCGGTTGCCGGCGATTAAACTGCTTTCATTCGGCGTCTCATCAAAAATGAAAATATTTTTGAAAACTACAAGTCTCATGGGTTTTAGTGGTGAAAAAATAATTTTAAAAATCGTTCGGGAAATGAGTTTACTCCCTGCTTACTTTCTTTGTATACATTCGACTATACGGGATTTACGGGAAATCGCGGGTTTTCGGTTGCCGGCGATTAAACTGCTTTCATTCGGCGTCTCATCAAAAATGAAAATATTTTTGAAAACTACAAGTCTCATGGGTTTTAGTGGTGAAAAAATAATTTTAAAAATCGTTCGGGAAATGAGTTTACTCCCTGCTTACTTTCTTTGTATACATTCGACTATACGGGCCGACGGGATTTACGGGAAATCGCGGGTTTTCGGTTGCCGGCGATTAAACTGCTTTCATTCGGCGTCTCATCAAAAATGAAAATATTTTTGAAAACTACAAGTCTCATGGGTTTTAGTGGTGAAAAAATAATTTTAAAAATCGTTCGGGAAATGAGTTTACTCCCTGCTTACTTTCTTTGTATACATTCGACTATACGGGATTTACGGGAAATCGCGGGTTTTCGGTTGCCGGCGATTAAACTGCTTTCATTCGGCGTCTCATCAAAAATGAAAATATTTTTGAAAACTACAAGTCTCATGGGTTTTAGTGGTGAAAAAATAATTTTAAAAATCGTTCGGGAAATGAGTTTACTCCCTGCTTACTTTCTTTGTATACATTCGACTATACGGGATTTACGGGAAATCGCGGGTTTTCGGTTGCCGGCGATTAAACTGCTTTCATTCGGCGTCTCATCAAAAATGAAAATATTTTTGAAAACTACAAGTCTCATGGGTTTTAGTGGTGAAAAAATAATTTTAAAAATCGTTCGGGAAATGAGTTTACTCCCTGCTTACTTTCTTTGTATACATTCGACTATACGGGATTTACGGGAAATCGCGGGTTTTCGGTTGCCGGCGATTAAACTGCTTTCATTCGGCGTCTCATCAAAAATGAAAATATTTTTGAAAACTACAAGTCTCATGGGTTTTAGTGGTGAAAAAATAATTTTAAAAATCGTTCGGGAAATGAGTTTACTCCCTGCTTACTTTCTTTGTATACATTCGACTATACGGGATTTACGGGAAATCGCGGGTTTTCGGTTGCCGGCGATTAAACTGCTTTCATTCGGCGTCTCATCAAAAATGAAAATATTTTTGAAAACTACAAGTCTCATGGGTTTTAGTGGTGAAAAAATAATTTTAAAAATCGTTCGGGAAATGAGTTTACTCCCTGCTTACTTTCTTTGTATACATTCGACTATACGGCCGACGGGATTTACGGGAAATCGCGGGTTTTCGGTTGCCGGCGATTAAACTGCTTTCATTCGGCGTCTCATCAAAAATGAAAATATTTTTGAAAACTACAAGTCTCATGGGTTTTAGTGGTGAAAAAATAATTTTAAAAATCGTTCGGGAAATGAGTTTACTCCCTGCTTACTTTCTTTGTATACATTCGACTATACGGGATTTACGGGAAATCGCGGGTTTTCGGTTGCCGGCGATTAAACTGCTTTCATTCGGCGTCTCATCAAAAATGAAAATATTTTTGAAAACTACAAGTCTCATGGGTTTTAGTGGTGAAAAAATAATTTTAAAAATCGTTCGGGAAATGAGTTTACTCCCTGCTTACTTTCTTTGTATACATTCGACTATACGGGATTTACGGGAAATCGCGGGTTTTCGGTTGCCGGCGATTAAACTGCTTTCATTCGGCGTCTCATCAAAAATGAAAATATTTTTGAAAACTACAAGTCTCATGGGTTTTAGTGGTGAAAAAATAATTTTAAAAATCGTTCGGGAAATGAGTTTACTCCCTGCTTACTTTCTTTGTATACATTCGACTATACGCCGGATTTACGGGAAATCGCGGGTTTTCGGTTGCCGGCGATTAAACTGCTTTCATTCGGCGTCTCATCAAAAATGAAAATATTTTTGAAAACTACAAGTCTCATGGGTTTTAGTGGTGAAAAAATAATTTTAAAAATCGTTCGGGAAATGAGTTTACTCCCTGCTTACTTTCTTTGTATACATTCGACTATACGGCCGACGGGATTTACGGGAAATCGCGGGTTTTCGGTTGCCGGCGATTAAACTGCTTTCATTCGGCGTCTCATCAAAAATGAAAATATTTTTGAAAACTACAAGTCTCATGGGTTTTAGTGGTGAAAAAATAATTTTAAAAATCGTTCGGGAAATGAGTTTACTCCCTGCTTACTTTCTTTGTATACATTCGACTATACGGGATTTACGGGAAATCGCGGGTTTTCGGTTGCCGGCGATTAAACTGCTTTCATTCGGCGTCTCATCAAAAATGAAAATATTTTTGAAAACTACAAGTCTCATGGGTTTTAGTGGTGAAAAAATAATTTTAAAAATCGTTCGGGAAATGAGTTTACTCCCTGCTTACTTTCTTTGTATACATTCGACTATACGGCCGACGGGATTTACGGGAAATCGCGGGTTTTCGGTTGCCGGCGATTAAACTGCTTTCATTCGGCGTCTCATCAAAAATGAAAATATTTTTGAAAACTACAAGTCTCATGGGTTTTAGTGGTGAAAAAATAATTTTAAAAATCGTTCGGGAAATGAGTTTACTCCCTGCTTACTTTCTTTGTATACATTCGACTATACGGGATTTACGGGAAATCGCGGGTTTTCGGTTGCCGGCGATTAAACTGCTTTCATTCGGCGTCTCATCAAAAATGAAAATATTTTTGAAAACTACAAGTCTCATGGGTTTTAGTGGTGAAAAAATAATTTTAAAAATCGTTCGGGAAATGAGTTTACTCCCTGCTTACTTTCTTTGTATACATTCGACTATACGACGGGATTTACGGGAAATCGCGGGTTTTCGGTTGCCGGCGATTAAACTGCTTTCATTCGGCGTCTCATCAAAAATGAAAATATTTTTGAAAACTACAAGTCTCATGGGTTTTAGTGGTGAAAAAATAATTTTAAAAATCGTTCGGGAAATGAGTTTACTCCCTGCTTACTTTCTTTGTATACATTCGACTATACGGCCGACGGGATTTACGGGAAATCGCGGGTTTTCGGTTGCCGGCGATTAAACTGCTTTCATTCGGCGTCTCATCAAAAATGAAAATATTTTTGAAAACTACAAGTCTCATGGGTTTTAGTGGTGAAAAAATAATTTTAAAAATCGTTCGGGAAATGAGTTTACTCCCTGCTTACTTTCTTTGTATACATTCGACTATACGGGATTTACGGGAAATCGCGGGTTTTCGGTTGCCGGCGATTAAACTGCTTTCATTCGGCGTCTCATCAAAAATGAAAATATTTTTGAAAACTACAAGTCTCATGGGTTTTAGTGGTGAAAAAATAATTTTAAAAATCGTTCGGGAAATGAGTTTACTCCCTGCTTACTTTCTTTGTATACATTCGACTATACGGGATTTACGGGAAATCGCGGGTTTTCGGTTGCCGGCGATTAAACTGCTTTCATTCGGCGTCTCATCAAAAATGAAAATATTTTTGAAAACTACAAGTCTCATGGGTTTTAGTGGTGAAAAAATAATTTTAAAAATCGTTCGGGAAATGAGTTTACTCCCTGCTTACTTTCTTTGTATACATTCGACTATACGGCCGACGGGATTTACGGGAAATCGCGGGTTTTCGGTTGCCGGCGATTAAACTGCTTTCATTCGGCGTCTCATCAAAAATGAAAATTTTTTGAAAACTACAAGTCTCATGGGTTTTAGTGGTGAAAAAATAATTTTAAAAATCGTTCGGGAAATGAGTTTACTCCCTGTACTTTCTTTGTATACATTCGACTATACGGGCCGGGATTTACGGGAAATCGCGGGTTTTCGGTTGCCGGCGATTAAACTGCTTTCATTCGGCGTCTCATCAAAAATGAAAATATTTTTGAAAACTACAAGTCTCATGGGTTTTAGTGGTGAAAAAATAATTTTAAAAATCGTTCGGGAAATGAGTTTACTCCCTGCTTACTTTCTTTGTATACATTCGACTACGGCCGACGGGATTTACGGGAAATCGCGGGTTTTCGGTTGCCGGCGATTAAACTGCTTTCATTCGGCGTCTCATCAAAAATGAAAATATTTTTGAAAACTACAAGTCTCATGGGTTTTAGTGGTGAAAAAATAATTTTAAAAATCGTTCGGGAAATGAGTTTACTCCCTGCTTACTTTCTTTGTATACATTCGACTATACGGGATTTACGGGAAATCGCGGGTTTTCGGTTGCCGGCGATTAAACTGCTTTCATTCGGCGTCTCATCAAAAATGAAAATATTTTTGAAAACTACAAGTCTCATGGGTTTTAGTGGTGAAAAAATAATTTTAAAAATCGTTCGGGAAATGAGTTTACTCCCTGCTTACTTTCTTTGTATACATTCGACTATACGGGCCGACGGGATTTACGGGAAATCGCGGGTTTTCGGTTGCCGGCGATTAAACTGCTTTCATTCGGCGTCTCATCAAAAATGAAAATATTTTTGAAAACTACAAGTCTCATGGGTTTTAGTGGTGAAAAAATAATTTTAAAAATCGTTCGGGAAATGAGTTTACTCCCTGCTTACTTTCTTTGTATACATTCGACTATACGGCCGATCCGGGATTTACGGGAAATCGCGGGTTTTCGGTTGCCGGCGATTAAACTGCTTTCATTCGGCGTCTCATCAAAAATGAAAATATTTTTGAAAACTACAAGTCTCATGGGTTTTAGTGGTGAAAAAATAATTTTAAAAATCGTTCGGGAAATGAGTTTACTCCCTGCTTACTTTCTTTGTATACATTCGACTATACGGGATTTACGGGAAATCGCGGGTTTTCGGTTGCCGGCGATTAAACTGCTTTCATTCGGCGTCTCATCAAAAATGAAAATATTTTTGAAAACTACAAGTCTCATGGGTTTTAGTGGTGAAAAAATAATTTTAAAAATCGTTCGGGAAATGAGTTTACTCCCTGCTTACTTTCTTTGTATACATTCGACTATACGGGATTTACGGGAAATCGCGGGTTTTCGGTTGCCGGCGATTAAACTGCTTTCATTCGGCGTCTCATCAAAAATGAAAATATTTTTGAAAACTACAAGTCTCATGGGTTTTAGTGGTGAAAAAATAATTTTAAAAATCGTTCGGGAAATGAGTTTACTCCCTGTACTTTCTTTGTATACATTCGACTATACGGGCCGACGGGATTTACGGGAAATCGCGGGTTTTCGGTTGCCGGCGATTAAACTGCTTTCATTCGGCGTCTCATCAAAAATGAAAATATTTTTGAAAACTACAAGTCTCATGGGTTTTAGTGGTGAAAAAATAATTTTAAAAATCGTTCGGGAAATGAGTTTACTCCCTGCTTTCTTTGTATACATTCGACTATACGGGCCGACGGGATTTACGGGAAATCGCGGGTTTTCGGTTGCCGGCGATTAAACTGCTTTCATTCGGCGTCTCATCAAAAATGAAAATATTTTTGAAAACTACAAGTCTCATGGGTTTTAGTGGTGAAAAAAATTTTTAAAAATCGTTCGGGAAATGAGTTTACTCCCTGCTTACTTTCTTTGTATACATTCGACTATACCGACGGGATTTACGGGAAATCGCGGGTTTTCGGTTGCCGGCGATTAAACTGCTTTCATTCGGCGTCTCATCAAAAATGAAAATATTTTTGAAAACTACAAGTCTCATGGGTTTTAGTGGTGAAAAAATAATTTTAAAAATCGTTCGGGAAATGAGTTTACTCCCTGCTTACTTTCTTTGTATACATTCGACTATACGGGATTTACGGGAAATCGCGGGTTTTCGGTTGCCGGCGATTAAACTGCTTTCATTCGGCGTCTCATCAAAAATGAAAATATTTTTGAAAACTACAAGTCTCATGGGTTTTAGTGGTGAAAAAATAATTTTAAAAATCGTTCGGGAAATGAGTTTACTCCCTGCTTACTTTCTTTGTATACATTCGACTATACGAGGGATTTACGGGAAATCGCGGGTTTTCGGTTGCCGGCGATTAAACTGCTTTCATTCGGCGTCTCATCAAAAATGAAAATTTTTTGAAAACTACAAGTCTCATGGGTTTTAGTGGTGAAAAAATAATTTTAAAAATCGTTCGGGAAATGAGTTTACTCCCTGCTTACTTTCTTTGTATACATTCGACTATACGGGATTTACGGGAAATCGCGGGTTTTCGGTTGCCGGCGATTAAACTGCTTTCATTCGGCGTCTCATCAAAAATGAAAATATTTTTGAAAACTACAAGTCTCATGGGTTTTAGTGGTGAAAAAATAATTTTAAAAATCGTTCGGGAAATGAGTTTACTCCCTGCTTACTTTCTTTGTATACATTCGACTATACGGGCCGACCGGGATTTACGGGAAATCGCGGGTTTTCGGTTGCCGGCGATTAAACTGCTTTCATTCGGCGTCTCATCAAAAATGAAAATATTTTTGAAAACTACAAGTCTCATGGGTTTTAGTGGTGAAAAAATAATTTTAAAAATCGTTCGGGAAATGAGTTTACTCCCTGCTTACTTTCTTTGTATACATTCGACTATACGGGATTTACGGGAAATCGCGGGTTTTCGGTTGCCGGCGATTAAACTGCTTTCATTCGGCGTCTCATCAAAAATGAAAATATTTTTGAAAACTACAAGTCTCATGGGTTTTAGTGGTGAAAAAATAATTTTAAAAATCGTTCGGGAAATGAGTTTACTCCCTGCTTACTTTCTTTGTATACATTCGACTATACGGGCCGACGGGATTTACGGGAAATCGCGGGTTTTCGGTTGCCGGCGATTAAACTGCTTTCATTCGGCGTCTCATCAAAAATGAAAATATTTTTGAAAACTACAAGTCTCATGGGTTTTAGTGGTGAAAAAATAATTTTAAAAATCGTTCGGGAAATGAGTTTACTCCCTGCTTACTTTCTTTGTATACATTCGACTATACGGGATTTACGGGAAATCGCGGGTTTTCGGTTGCCGGCGATTAAACTGCTTTCATTCGGCGTCTCATCAAAAATGAAAATATTTTTGAAAACTACAAGTCTCATGGGTTTTAGTGGTGAAAAAATAATTTTAAAAATCGTTCGGGAAATGAGTTTACTCCCTGCTTACTTTCTTTGTATACATTCGACTATAGGCCGACGGGATTTACGGGAAATCGCGGGTTTTCGGTTGCCGGCGATTAAACTGCTTTCATTCGGCGTCTCATCAAAAATGAAAATATTTTTGAAAACTACAAGTCTCATGGGTTTTAGTGGTGAAAAAATAATTTTAAAAATCGTTCGGGAAATGAGTTTACTCCCTGCTTACTTTCTTTGTATACATTCGACTATACGGGATTTACGGGAAATCGCGGGTTTTCGGTTGCCGGCGATTAAACTGCTTTCATTCGGCGTCTCATCAAAAATGAAAATATTTTTGAAAACTACAAGTCTCATGGGTTTTAGTGGTGAAAAAATAATTTTAAAAATCGTTCGGGAAATGAGTTTACTCCCTGCTTACTTTCTTTGTATACATTCGACTATACGACGGATTTACGGGAAATCGCGGGTTTTCGGTTGCCGGCGATTAAACTGCTTTCATTCGGCGTCTCATCAAAAATGAAAATATTTTTGAAAACTACAAGTCTCATGGGTTTTAGTGGTGAAAAAATAATTTTAAAAATCGTTCGGGAAATGAGTTTACTCCCTGCTTACTTTCTTTGTATACATTCGACTATACGGGGATTTACGGGAAATCGCGGGTTTTCGGTTGCCGGCGATTAAACTGCTTTCATTCGGCGTCTCATCAAAAATGAAAATATTTTTGAAAACTACAAGTCTCATGGGTTTTAGTGGTGAAAAAATAATTTTAAAAATCGTTCGGGAAATGAGTTTACTCCCTGCTTACTTTCTTTGTATACATTCGACTATACGGGATTTACGGGAAATCGCGGGTTTTCGGTTGCCGGCGATTAAACTGCTTTCATTCGGCGTCTCATCAAAAATGAAAATATTTTTGAAAACTACAAGTCTCATGGGTTTTAGTGGTGAAAAAATAATTTTAAAAATCGTTCGGGAAATGAGTTTACTCCCTGCTTACTTTCTTTGTATACATTCGACTATACGGGATTTACGGGAAATCGCGGGTTTTCGGTTGCCGGCGATTAAACTGCTTTCATTCGGCGTCTCATCAAAAATGAAAATATTTTTGAAAACTACAAGTCTCATGGGTTTTAGTGGTGAAAAAATAATTTTAAAAATCGTTCGGGAAATGAGTTTACTCCCTGCTTACTTTCTTTGTATACATTCGACTATACGGGATTTACGGGAAATCGCGGGTTTTCGGTTGCCGGCGATTAAACTGCTTTCATTCGGCGTCTCATCAAAAATGAAAATATTTTTGAAAACTACAAGTCTCATGGGTTTTAGTGGTGAAAAAATAATTTTAAAAATCGTTCGGGAAATGAGTTTACTCCCTGCTTACTTTCTTTGTATACATTCGACTATACGGGATTTACGGGAAATCGCGGGTTTTCGGTTGCCGGCGATTAAACTGCTTTCATTCGGCGTCTCATCAAAAATGAAAATATTTTTGAAAACTACAAGTCTCATGGGTTTTAGTGGTGAAAAAATAATTTTAAAAATCGTTCGGGAAATGAGTTTACTCCCTGCTTACTTTCTTTGTATACATTCGACTATACGGGATTTACGGGAAATCGCGGGTTTTCGGTTGCCGGCGATTAAACTGCTTTCATTCGGCGTCTCATCAAAAATGAAAATATTTTTGAAAACTACAAGTCTCATGGGTTTTAGTGGTGAAAAAATAATTTTAAAAATCGTTCGGGAAATGAGTTTACTCCCTGCTTACTTTCTTTGTATACATTCGACTATACGGGATTTACGGGAAATCGCGGGTTTTCGGTTGCCGGCGATTAAACTGCTTTCATTCGGCGTCTCATCAAAAATGAAAATATTTTTGAAAACTACAAGTCTCATGGGTTTTAGTGGTGAAAAAATAATTTTAAAAATCGTTCGGGAAATGAGTTTACTCCCTGCTTACTTTCTTTGTATACATTCGACTATACGGGATTTACGGGAAATCGCGGGTTTTCGGTTGCCGGCGATTAAACTGCTTTCATTCGGCGTCTCATCAAAAATGAAAATATTTTTGAAAACTACAAGTCTCATGGGTTTTAGTGGTGAAAAAATAATTTTAAAAATCGTTCGGGAAATGAGTTTACTCCCTGCTTACTTTCTTTGTATACATTCGACTATACGGGATTTACGGGAAATCGCGGGTTTTCGGTTGCCGGCGATTAAACTGCTTTCATTCGGCGTCTCATCAAAAATGAAAATATTTTTGAAAACTACAAGTCTCATGGGTTTTAGTGGTGAAAAAATAATTTTAAAAATCGTTCGGGAAATGAGTTTACTCCCTGCTTACTTTCTTTGTATACATTCGACTACGGGCCGACGGATTTACGGGAAATCGCGGGTTTTCGGTTGCCGGCGATTAAACTGCTTTCATTCGGCGTCTCATCAAAAATGAAAATATTTTTGAAAACTACAAGTCTCATGGGTTTTAGTGGTGAAAAAATAATTTTAAAAATCGTTCGGGAAATGAGTTTACTCCCTGCTTACTTTCTTTGTATACATTCGACTATACGGGATTTACGGGAAATCGCGGGTTTTCGGTTGCCGGCGATTAAACTGCTTTCATTCGGCGTCTCATCAAAAATGAAAATATTTTTGAAAACTACAAGTCTCATGGGTTTTAGTGGTGAAAAAATAATTTTAAAAATCGTTCGGGAAATGAGTTTACTCCCTGCTTACTTTCTTTGTATACATTCGACTATACGGGATTTACGGGAAATCGCGGGTTTTCGGTTGCCGGCGATTAAACTGCTTTCATTCGGCGTCTCATCAAAAATGAAAATATTTTTGAAAACTACAAGTCTCATGGGTTTTAGTGGTGAAAAAATAATTTTAAAAATCGTTCGGGAAATGAGTTTACTCCCTGCTTACTTTCTTTGTATACATTCGACTATACGGGCCGACGGGATTTACGGGAAATCGCGGGTTTTCGGTTGCCGGCGATTAAACTGCTTTCATTCGGCGTCTCATCAAAAATGAAAATATTTTTGAAAACTACAAGTCTCATGGGTTTTAGTGGTGAAAAAATAATTTTAAAAATCGTTCGGGAAATGAGTTTACTCCCTGCTTACTTTCTTTGTATACATTCGACTATACGGGATTTACGGGAAATCGCGGGTTTTCGGTTGCCGGCGATTAAACTGCTTTCATTCGGCGTCTCATCAAAAATGAAAATATTTTTGAAAACTACAAGTCTCATGGGTTTTAGTGGTGAAAAAATAATTTTAAAAATCGTTCGGGAAATGAGTTTACTCCCTGCTTACTTTCTTTGTATACATTCGACTATACGGGATTTACGGGAAATCGCGGGTTTTCGGTTGCCGGCGATTAAACTGCTTTCATTCGGCGTCTCATCAAAAATGAAAATATTTTTGAAAACTACAAGTCTCATGGGTTTTAGTGGTGAAAAAATAATTTTAAAAATCGTTCGGGAAATGAGTTTACTCCCTGCTTACTTTCTTTGTATACATTCGACTATACGGGATTTACGGGAAATCGCGGGTTTTCGGTTGCCGGCGATTAAACTGCTTTCATTCGGCGTCTCATCAAAAATGAAAATATTTTTGAAAACTACAAGTCTCATGGGTTTTAGTGGTGAAAAAATAATTTTAAAAATCGTTCGGGAAATGAGTTTACTCCCTGCTTACTTTCTTTGTATACATTCGACTATACGGGCCGATTTACGGGAAATCGCGGGTTTTCGGTTGCCGGCGATTAAACTGCTTTCATTCGGCGTCTCATCAAAAATGAAAATATTTTTGAAAACTACAAGTCTCATGGGTTTTAGTGGTGAAAAAATAATTTTAAAAATCGTTCGGGAAATGAGTTTACTCCCTGCTTACTTTCTTTGTATACATTCGACTATACGGGCCGACGGGATTTACGGGAAATCGCGGGTTTTCGGTTGCCGGCGATTAAACTGCTTTCATTCGGCGTCTCATCAAAAATGAAAATATTTTTGAAAACTACAAGTCTCATGGGTTTTAGTGGTGAAAAAATAATTTTAAAAATCGTTCGGGAAATGAGTTTACTCCCTGCTTACTTTCTTTGTATACATTCGACTATACGGGATTTACGGGAAATCGCGGGTTTTCGGTTGCCGGCGATTAAACTGCTTTCATTCGGCGTCTCATCAAAAATGAAAATATTTTTGAAAACTACAAGTCTCATGGGTTTTAGTGGTGAAAAAATAATTTTAAAAATCGTTCGGGAAATGAGTTTACTCCCTGCTTACTTTCTTTGTATACATTCGACTATACGGGATTTACGGGAAATCGCGGGTTTTCGGTTGCCGGCGATTAAACTGCTTTCATTCGGCGTCTCATCAAAAATGAAAATATTTTTGAAAACTACAAGTCTCATGGGTTTTAGTGGTGAAAAAATAATTTTAAAAATCGTTCGGGAAATGAGTTTACTCCCTGCTTACTTTCTTTGTATACATTCGACTATACGGGATTTACGGGAAATCGCGGGTTTTCGGTTGCCGGCGATTAAACTGCTTTCATTCGGCGTCTCATCAAAAATGAAAATATTTTTGAAAACTACAAGTCTCATGGGTTTTAGTGGTGAAAAAATAATTTTAAAAATCGTTCGGGAAATGAGTTTACTCCCTGCTTACTTTCTTTGTATACATTCGACTATACGGGATTTACGGGAAATCGCGGGTTTTCGGTTGCCGGCGATTAAACTGCTTTCATTCGGCGTCTCATCAAAAATGAAAATATTTTTGAAAACTACAAGTCTCATGGGTTTTAGTGGTGAAAAAATAATTTTAAAAATCGTTCGGGAAATGAGTTTACTCCCTGCTTACTTTCTTTGTATACATTCGACTATACGGGATTTACGGGAAATCGCGGGTTTTCGGTTGCCGGCGATTAAACTGCTTTCATTCGGCGTCTCATCAAAAATGAAAATATTTTTGAAAACTACAAGTCTCATGGGTTTTAGTGGTGAAAAAATAATTTTAAAAATCGTTCGGGAAATGAGTTTACTCCCTGCTTACTTTCTTTGTATACATTCGACTATACGGGATTTACGGGAAATCGCGGGTTTTCGGTTGCCGGCGATTAAACTGCTTTCATTCGGCGTCTCATCAAAAATGAAAATATTTTTGAAAACTACAAGTCTCATGGGTTTTAGTGGTGAAAAAATAATTTTAAAAATCGTTCGGGAAATGAGTTTACTCCCTGCTTACTTTCTTTGTATACATTCGACTATACGGGATTTACGGGAAATCGCGGGTTTTCGGTTGCCGGCGATTAAACTGCTTTCATTCGGCGTCTCATCAAAAATGAAAATATTTTTGAAAACTACAAGTCTCATGGGTTTTAGTGGTGAAAAAATAATTTTAAAAATCGTTCGGGAAATGAGTTTACTCCCTGCTTACTTTCTTTGTATACATTCGACTATACGGGATTTACGGGAAATCGCGGGTTTTCGGTTGCCGGCGATTAAACTGCTTTCATTCGGCGTCTCATCAAAAATGAAAATATTTTTGAAAACTACAAGTCTCATGGGTTTTAGTGGTGAAAAAATAATTTTAAAAATCGTTCGGGAAATGAGTTTACTCCCTGCTTACTTTCTTTGTATACATTCGACTATACGGGATATTTACGGGAAATCGCGGGTTTTCGGTTGCCGGCGATTAAACTGCTTTCATTCGGCGTCTCATCAAAAATGAAAATATTTTTGAAAACTACAAGTCTCATGGGTTTTAGTGGTGAAAAAATAATTTTAAAAATCGTTCGGGAAATGAGTTTACTCCCTGCTTACTTTCTTTGTATACATTCGACTATACGGGATTTACGGGAAATCGCGGGTTTTCGGTTGCCGGCGATTAAACTGCTTTCATTCGGCGTCTCATCAAAAATGAAAATATTTTTGAAAACTACAAGTCTCATGGGTTTTAGTGGTGAAAAAATAATTTTAAAAATCGTTCGGGAAATGAGTTTACTCCCTGCTTACTTTCTTTGTATACATTCGACTATACGGGCCGACGGGATTTACGGGAAATCGCGGGTTTTCGGTTGCCGGCGATTAAACTGCTTTCATTCGGCGTCTCATCAAAAATGAAAATATTTTTGAAAACTACAAGTCTCATGGGTTTTAGTGGTGAAAAAATAATTTTAAAAATCGTTCGGGAAATGAGTTTACTCCCTGCTTACTTTCTTTGTATACATTCGACTATACGGGATTTACGGGAAATCGCGGGTTTTCGGTTGCCGGCGATTAAACTGCTTTCATTCGGCGTCTCATCAAAAATGAAAATATTTTTGAAAACTACAAGTCTCATGGGTTTTAGTGGTGAAAAAATAATTTTAAAAATCGTTCGGGAAATGAGTTTACTCCCTGCTTACTTTCTTTGTATACATTCGACTATACGGGATTTACGGGAAATCGCGGGTTTTCGGTTGCCGGCGATTAAACTGCTTTCATTCGGCGTCTCATCAAAAATGAAAATATTTTTGAAAACTACAAGTCTCATGGGTTTTAGTGGTGAAAAAATAATTTTAAAAATCGTTCGGGAAATGAGTTTACTCCCTGCTTACTTTCTTTGTATACATTCGACTATACGGGATTTTACGGGAAATCGCGGGTTTTCGGTTGCCGGCGATTAAACTGCTTTCATTCGGCGTCTCATCAAAAATGAAAATATTTTTGAAAACTACAAGTCTCATGGGTTTTAGTGGTGAAAAAATAATTTTAAAAATCGTTCGGGAAATGAGTTTACTCCCTGCTTACTTTCTTTGTATACATTCGACTATACGGGATTTACGGGAAATCGCGGGTTTTCGGTTGCCGGCGATTAAACTGCTTTCATTCGGCGTCTCATCAAAAATGAAAATATTTTTGAAAACTACAAGTCTCATGGGTTTTAGTGGTGAAAAAATAATTTTAAAAATCGTTCGGGAAATGAGTTTACTCCCTGCTTACTTTCTTTGTATACATTCGACTATACGGGATTTACGGGAAATCGCGGGTTTTCGGTTGCCGGCGATTAAACTGCTTTCATTCGGCGTCTCATCAAAAATGAAAATATTTTTGAAAACTACAAGTCTCATGGGTTTTAGTGGTGAAAAAATAATTTTAAAAATCGTTCGGGAAATGAGTTTACTCCCTGCTTACTTTCTTTGTATACATTCGACTATACGGGATTTATGGGAAATCGCGGGTTTTCGGTTGCCGGCGATTAAACTGCTTTCATTCGGCGTCTCATCAAAAATGAAAATATTTTTGAAAACTACAAGTCTCATGGGTTTTAGTGGTGAAAAAATAATTTTAAAAATCGTTCGGGAAATGAGTTTACTCCCTGCTTACTTTCTTTGTATACATTCGACTATACGGATTTACGGGAAATCGCGGGTTTTCGGTTGCCGGCGATTAAACTGCTTTCATTCGGCGTCTCATCAAAAATGAAAATATTTTTGAAAACTACAAGTCTCATGGGTTTTAGTGGTGAAAAAATAATTTTAAAAATCGTTCGGGAAATGAGTTTACTCCCTGCTTACTTTCTTTGTATACATTCGACTATACGGATTTACGGGAAATCGCGGGTTTTCGGTTGCCGGCGATTAAACTGCTTTCATTCGGCGTCTCATCAAAAATGAAAATATTTTTGAAAACTACAAGTCTCATGGGTTTTAGTGGTGAAAAAATAATTTTAAAAATCGTTCGGGAAATGAGTTTACTCCCTGCTTACTTTCTTTGTATACATTCGACTATACGGGATTTACGGGAAATCGCGGGTTTTCGGTTGCCGGCGATTAAACTGCTTTCATTCGGCGTCTCATCAAAAATGAAAATATTTTTGAAAACTACAAGTCTCATGGGTTTTAGTGGTGAAAAAATAATTTTAAAAATCGTTCGGGAAATGAGTTTACTCCCTGCTTCGACTATACGGGCCGAGGGGATTTACGGGAAATCGCGGGTTTTCGGTTGCCGGCGATTAAACTGCTTTCATTCGGCGTCTCATCAAAAATGAAAATATTTTTGAAAACTACAAGTCTCATGGGTTTTAGTGGTGAAAAAATAATTTTAAAAATCGTTCGGGAAATGAGTTTACTCCCTGCTTACTTTCTTTGTATACATTCGACTATACGGGATTTACGGGAAATCGCGGGTTTTCGGTTGCCGGCGATTAAACTGCTTTCATTCGGCGTCTCATCAAAAATGAAAATTTTTTAAAACTACAAGTCTCATGGGTTTTAGTGGTGAAAAAATAATTTTAAAAATCGTTCGGGAAATGAGTTTACTCCCTGCTTACTTTCTTTGTATACATTCGACTATACGGGCCGAATTTACGGGAAATCGCGGGTTTTCGGTTGCCGGATTAAACTGCTTTCATTCGGCGTCTCATCAAAAATGAAAATATTTTTGAAAACTACAAGTCTCATGGGTTTTAGTGGTGAAAAAATAATTTTAAAAATCGTTCGGGAAATGAGTTTACTCCCTGCTTACTTTCTTTGTATACATTCGACTATACGGCCGACCGGGATTTACGGGAAATCGCGGGTTTTCGGTTGCCGGCGATTAAACTGCTTTCATTCGGCGTCTCATCAAAAATGAAAATATTTTTGAAAACTACAAGTCTCATGGGTTTTAGTGGTGAAAAAATAATTTTAAAAATCGTTCGGGAAATGAGTTTACTCCCTGCTTACTTTCTTTGTATACATTCGACTATACGGGATTTACGGGAAATCGCGGGTTTTCGGTTGCCGGCGATTAAACTGCTTTCATTCGGCGTCTCATCAAAAATGAAAATATTTTTGAAAACTACAAGTCTCATGGGTTTTAGTGGTGAAAAATAATTTTAAAAATCGTTCGGGAAATGAGTTTACTCCCTGCTTACTTTCTTTGTATACATTCGACTATACGGGAGGATTTACGGAAATCGCGGGTTTTCGGTTGCCGGCGATTAAACTGCTTTCATTCGGCGTCTCATCAAAAATGAAAATATTTTTGAAAACTACAAGTCTCATGGGTTTTTGGTGAAAAAATAATTTTAAAAATCGTTCGGGAAATGAGTTTACTCCCTGCTTACTTTCTTTGTATACATTCGACTATACGGGATTTACGGGAAATCGCGGGTTTTCGGTTGCCGGCGATTAAACTGCTTTCATTCGGCGTCTCATCAAAAATGAAAATATTTTTGAAAACTACAAGTCTCATGGGTTTTAGTGGTGAAAAAATAATTTTAAAAATCGTTCGGGAAATGAGTTTACTCCCTGCTTACTTTCTTTGTATACATTCGACTATACGGGATTTACGGGAAATCGCGGGTTTTCGGTTGCCGGCGATTAAACTGCTTTCATTCGGCGTCTCATCAAAAATGAAAATATTTTTGAAAACTACAAGTCTCATGGGTTTTAGTGGTGAAAAAATTTTTAAAAATCGTTCGGGAAATGAGTTTACTCCCTGCTTACTTTCTTTGTATACATTCGACTATACGGGAGGATTTACGGGAAATCGCGGGTTTTCGGTTGCCGGATTAAACTGCTTTCATTCGGCGTCTCATCAAAAATGAAAATATTTTTGAAAACTACAAGTCTCATGGGTTTTAGTGGTGAAAAAATAATTTTAAAAATCGTTCGGGAAATGAGTTTACTCCCTGCTTACTTTCTTTGTATACATTCGACTATACGGGATTTACGGGAAATCGCGGGTTTTCGGTTGCCGGCGATTAAACTGCTTTTCATTCGGCGTCTCATCAAAAATGAAAATATTTTTGAAAACTACAAGTCTCATGGGTTTTAGTGGTGAAAAAATAATTTTAAAAATCGTTCGGGAAATGAGTTTACTCCCTGCTTACTTTCTTTGTATACATTCGACTATACGGGATTTACGGGAAATCGCGGGTTTTCGGTTGCCGGCGATTAAACTGCTTTCATTCGGCGTCTCATCAAAAATGAAAATATTTTTGAAAACTACAAGTCTCATGGGTTTTAGTGGTGAAAAAATAATTTTAAAAATCGTTCGGGAAATGAGTTTACTCCCTGCTACTTTCTTTGTATACATTCGACTATACGGCGAGCCCGGGATTTACGGGAAATCGCGGGTTTTCGGTTGCCGGATTAAACTGCTTTCATTCGGCGTCTCATCAAAAATGAAATATTTTTGAAAACTACAAGTCTCATGGGTTTTAGTGGTGAAAAAATAATTTTAAAAATCGTTCGGGAAATGAGTTTACTCCCTGCTTACTTTCTTTGTATACATTCGACTATACGGGAATTTACGGGAAATCGCGGGTTTTCGGTTGCCGGCGATTAAACTGCTTTCATTCGGCGTCTCATCAAAAATGAAAATATTTTTGAAAACTACAAGTCTCATGGGTTTTAGTGGTGAAAAAATAATTTTAAAAAGTTCGGGAAATGAGTTTACTCCCTGCTTACTTTCTTTGTATACATTCGACTATACGGGATTTACGGGAAATCGCGGGTTTTCGGTTGCCGGCGATTAAACTGCTTTCATTCGGCGTCTCATCAAAAATGAAAATATTTTTAAAACTACAAGTCTCATGGGTTTTAGTGGTGAAAAAATAATTTTAAAAATCGTTCGGGAAATGAGTTTACTCCCTGCTTACTTTCTTTGTATACATTCGACTATACGGGATTTACGGGAAATCGCGGGTTTTCGGTTGCCGGCGATTAAACTGCTTTCATTCGGCGTCTCATCAAAAATGAAAATATTTTTGAAAACTACAAGTCTCATGGGTTTTAGTGGTGAAAAAATAATTTTAAAAATCGTTCGGGAAATGAGTTTACTCCCTGCTTACTTTCTTTGTATACATTCGACTATACGGGATTTACGGGAAATCGCGGGTTTTCGGTTGCCGGCGATTAAACTGCTTTCATTCGGCGTCTCATCAAAAATGAAAATATTTTTGAAAACTACAAGTCTCATGGGTTTTAGTGGTGAAAAAATAATTTTAAAAATCGTTCGGGAAATGAGTTTACTCCCTGCTTACTTTCTTATACATTCGACTATACGGGATTTACGGGAAATCGCGGGTTTTCGGTTGCCGGCGATTAAACTGCTTTCATTCGGCGTCTCATCAAAAATGAAAATATTTTTGAAAACTACAAGTCTCATGGGTTTTAGTGGTGAAAAAATAATTTTAAAAATCGTTCGGGAAATGAGTTTACTCCCTGCTTACTTTCTTTGTATACATTCGACTATACGGGATTTACGGGAAATCGCGGGTTTTCGGTTGCCGGCGATTAAACTGCTTTCATTCGGCGTCTCATCAAAAATGAAAATATTTTTGAAAACTACAAGTCTCATGGGTTTTAGTGGTGAAAAAATAATTTTAAAAATCGTTCGGGAAATGAGTTTACTCCCTGCTTACTTTCTTTGTATACATTCGACTATACGGGCGAGCGGATTTACGGGAAATCGCGGGTTTTCGGTTGCCGGCGATTAAACTGCTTTCATTCGGCGTCTCATCAAAATGAAAATTTTTGAAAACTACAAGTCTCATGGGTTTTAGTGGTGAAAAAATAATTTTAAAAATCGTTCGGGAAATGAGTTTACTCCCCTACTTTCTTTGTATACATTCGACTATACGGGCCGAGGATTTACGGAAATCGCGGGTTTTCGGTTGCCGGCGATTAAACTGCTTTCATTCGGCGTCTCATCAAAAATGAAAATATTTTTGAAAACTACAAGTCTCATGGGTTTTAGTGGTGAAAAAATAATTTTAAAAATCGTTCGGGAAATGAGTTTACTCCCTGCTTACTTTCTTTGTATACATTCGACTATACGGGATTTACGGGAAATCGCGGGTTTTCGGTTGCCGGCGATTAAACTGCTTTCATTCGGCGTCTCATCAAAAATGAAAATATTTTTGAAAACTACAAGTCTCATGGGTTTTAGTGGTGAAAAAATAATTTTAAAAATCGTTCGGGAAATGAGTTTACTCCCTGCTTACTTTCTTTGTATACATTCGACTATACGGGCCGAGTGGGATTTACGGAAATCGCGGTTTTCGGTTGCCGGCGATTAAACTGCTTTCATTCGGCGTCTCATCAAAAATGAAAAATTTTTGAAAACTACAATCTCATGGGTTTTAGTGGTGAAAAAATAATTTTAAAAATCGTTCGGGAAATGAGTTTACTCCCTGCTTACTTTCTTTGTATACATTCGACTATACGGGATGGGATTTACGGGAAATCGCGGGTTTTCGGTTGCCGGCGATTAAACTGCTTTCATTCGGCGTCTCATCAAAAATGAAAATATTTTTGAAAACTACAA
This sequence comes from Hydractinia echinata, assembly GCA_030067915.1. Lineage (NCBI taxonomy): Eukaryota > Metazoa > Cnidaria > Hydrozoa > Anthoathecata > Hydractiniidae > Hydractinia > Hydractinia echinata. The sequence continues at coordinate 524 of JASGCC010003611.1, read as the reverse complement.
GTCTCATGGGTTTTAGTGGTGAAAAAATAATTTTAAAAATCGTTCGGGAAATGAGTTTACTCCCTGCTTACTTTCTTTGTATACATTCGACTATACGGGATTTACGGGAAATCGCGGTTTTCGGTTGCCGGCGATTAAACTGCTTTCATTCGGCGTCTCATCAAAAATGAAAATATTTTTGAAAACTACAAGTCTCATGGGTTTTAGTGGTGAAAAAATAATTTTAAAAATCGTTCGGGAAATGAGTTTACTCCCTTACTTTCTTTGTATACATTCGACTATACGGGCCGACCCGGATTTACGAAATCGCGGGTTTTCGGTTGCCGGCGATTAAACTGCTTTCATTCGGCGTCTCATCAAAAATGAAAATATTTTTGAAAACTACAAGTCTCATGGGTTTTAGTGGTGAAAAAATAATTTTAAAAATCGTTCGGGAAATGAGTTTACTCCCTGCTACTTTCTTTGTATACATTCGACTATACGGGCCGAGCCGGGATTTACGGGAAATCGCGGGTTTTCGGTTG
>JASGCC010003610.1:0-23287 GCA_030067915.1 Hydractinia echinata | reverse complement strand
ACTTTCTTTGTATACATTCGACTATACGGGCCGAGCCCGGGATTTACGGGAAATCGCGGGTTTTCGGTTGCCGGATTAAACTGCTTTCATTCGGCGTCTCATCAAAAATGAAAATATTTTTGAAAACTACAAGTCTCATGGGTTTTAGTGGTGAAAAAATAATTTTAAAAATCGTTCGGAAATGAGTTTACTCCCTGGGTACTTTCTTTGTATACATTCGACTATACGGGCCCGGATTTACGGGAAATCGCGGGTTTTCGTTGCCGGCGATTAAACTGCTTTCATTCGGCGTCTCATCAAAAATGAAAATTTTTGAAAACTACAAGTCTCATGGGTTTTAGTGGTGAAAAAATAATTTTAAAAATCGTTCGGGAAATGAGTTTACTCCCTGGGTACTTTCTTTGTATACATTCGACTATACGGGCCGAGCCCGGGATTTACGGGAAATCGCGGGTTTTCGGTTGCCGGCGATTAAACTGCTTTCATTCGGCGTCTCATCAAAAATGAAAAATATTTTGAAAACTACAAGTCTCATGGGTTTTAGTGGTGAAAAAATAATTTTAAAAATCGTTCGGGAAATGAGTTTACTCCCTGCTACTTTCTTTGTATACATTCGACTATACGGGATTTACGGGAAATCGCGGGTTTTCGGTTGCCGGCGATTAAACTGCTTTCATTCGGCGTCTCATCAAAAATGAAAATATTTTGAAAACTACAAGTCTCATGGGTTTTAGTGGTGAAAAAATAATTTTAAAAATCGTTCGGGAAATGAGTTTACTCCCTGGTACTTTCTTTGTATACATTCGACTATACGGGCCGAGCCCGGGATTTACGGGAAATCGCGGGTTTTCGGTTGCCGGCGATTAAACTGCTTTCATTCGGCGTCTCATCAAAAATGAAAATATTTTTGAAAACTACAAGTCTCATGGGTTTTAGTGGTGAAAAAATAATTTTAAAAATCGTTCGGGAAATGAGTTTACTCCCTGGTACTTTCTTTGTATACATTCGACTATACGGCCGAGCCGGATTTACGGGAAATCGCGGGTTTTCGGTTGCCGGCGATTAAACTGCTTTCATTCGGCGTCTCATCAAAAATGAAAATATTTTTGAAAAACAAGTCTCATGGGTTTTAGTGGTGAAAAAATAATTTTAAAAAATCGTTCGGGAAATGAGTTTACTCCCTGGGTACTTTCTTTGTATACATTCGACTATACGGGCCGAGCCGGGATTTACGGGAAATCGCGGTTTTCGGTTGCCGGCGATTAAACTGCTTTCATTCGGCGTCTCATCAAAAATGAAAATTTTTGAAAACTACAAGTCTCATGGGTTTTAGTGGTGAAAAAATAATTTTAAAAATCGTTCGGGAAATGAGTTTACTCCCTGGGTACTTTCTTTGTATACATTCGACTATACGGCCGAGCCGGGATTTACGGGAAATCGCGGGTTTTCGGTTGCCGGCGATTAAACTGCTTTCATTCGGCGTCTCATCAAAAATGAAAATTTTTGAAAACTACAAGTCTCATGGTTTTAGTGGTGAAAAAATAATTTTAAAAATCGTTCGGGAAATGAGTTTACTCCCTGGTACTTTCTTTGTATACATTCGACTATACGGGCCGAGCCGGTTTACGGGAAATCGCGGGTTTTCGGTTGCCGGCGATTAAACTGCTTTCATTCGGCGTCTCATCAAAAATGAAAATATTTTTGAAAACTACAAGTCTCATGGGTTTTAGTGGTGAAAAAATAATTTTAAAAATCGTTCGGGAAATGAGTTTACTCCCTGGGTACTTTCTTTGTATACATTCGACTATACGGGCCGAGCCGGGATTTACGGGAAATCGCGGGTTTTCGGTTGCCGGCGATTAAACTGCTTTCATTCGCGTCTCATCAAAAATGAAAATTTTTGAAAACTACAAGTCTCATGGGTTTTAGTGGTGAAAAAATAATTTTAAAAATCGTTCGGGAAATGAGTTTACTCCCTGGGTACTTTCTTTGTATACATTCGACTATACGGGCCGAGCCCGGATTTACGGGAAATCGCGGGTTTTCGGTTGCCGGCGATTAAACTGCTTTCATTCGGCGTCTCATCAAAAATGAAAATATTTTTGAAAACTACAAGTCTCATGGGTTTTAGTGGTGAAAAAATAATTTTAAAAATCGTTCGGGAAATGAGTTTACTCCCTGGTACTTTCTTTGTATACATTCGACTATACGGGATTTACGGGAAATCGCGGGTTTTCGGTTGCCGGCGATTAAACTGCTTTCATTCGGCGTCTCATCAAAAATGAAAATATTTTTGAAAACTACAAGTCTCATGGGTTTTAGTGGTGAAAAAATAATTTTAAAAATCGTTCGGGAAATGAGTTTACTCCCTGGGTACTTTCTTTGTATACATTCGACTATACGGGCCGAGCCGGGATTTACGGGAAATCGCGGGTTTTCGGTTGCCGGATTAAACTGCTTTCATTCGGCGTCTCATCAAAAATGAAAATATTTTTGAAAACTACAAGTCTCATGGGTTTTAGTGGTGAAAAAATAATTTTAAAAATCGTTCGGGAAATGAGTTTACTCCCTGGGTACTTTCTTTGTATACATTCGACTATACGGCCGAGCCGGGATTTACGGGAAATCGCGGGTTTTCGGTTGCCGGCGATTAAACTGCTTTCATTCGGCGTCTCATCAAAAATGAAAATATTTTTGAAAAACAAGTCTCATGGGTTTTAGTGGTGAAAAAATAATTTTAAAAATCGTTCGGGAAATGAGTTTACTCCCTGGGTACTTTCTTTGTATACATTCGACTATACGGGCCGAGCCCGGATTTACGGGAAATCGCGGGTTTTCGTTGCCGGATTAAACTGCTTTCATTCGGCGTCTCATCAAAAATGAAAATATTTTTGAAAACTACAAGTCTCATGGGTTTTAGTGGTGAAAAAATAATTTTAAAAATCGTTCGGGAAATGAGTTTACTCCCTGGTACTTTCTTTGTATACATTCGACTATACGGGCCGAGCCGGATTTACGGGAAATCGCGGGTTTTCGGTTGCCGGATTAAACTGCTTTCATTCGGCGTCTCATCAAAAATGAAAAATTTTTGAAAACTACAAGTCTCATGGGTTTTAGTGGTGAAAAAATAATTTTAAAAATCGTTCGGGAAATGAGTTTACTCCCTGGTACTTTCTTTGTATACATTCGACTATACGGGCCGAGCCGGGATTTACGGGAAATCGCGGGTTTTTTGCCGGCGATTAAACTGCTTTCATTCGGCGTCTCATCAAAAATGAAAATTTTTGAAAACTACAAGTCTCATGGGTTTTAGTGGTGAAAAAATAATTTTAAAAATCGTTCGGGAAATGAGTTTACTCCCTGGGTACTTTCTTTGTATACATTCGACTATACAGCGGGATTTACGGGAAATCGCGGGTTTTCGGTTGCCGGCGATTAAACTGCTTTCATTCGGCGTCTCATCAAAAATGAAAAATTTTTGAAAACTACAAGTCTCATGGGTTTTAGTGGTGAAAAAATAATTTTAAAAATCGTTCGGGAAATGAGTTTACTCCCTGGGTACTTTCTTTGTATACATTCGACTATACGGGCCGAGCCCGGGATTTACGGGAAATCGCGGGTTTTCGGTTGCCGGCGATTAAACTGCTTTCATTCGGCGTCTCATCAAAAATGAAAATATTTTGAAAACTACAAGTCTCATGGGTTTTAGTGGTGAAAAAATAATTTTAAAAATCGTTCGGGAAATGAGTTTACTCCCTGGGTACTTTCTTTGTATACATTCGACTATACGGCCGAGCCGGGATTTACGGGAAATCGCGGGTTTTCGGTTGCCGGCGATTAAACTGCTTTCATTCGGCGTCTCATCAAAAATGAAAATATTTTTGAAAAACAAGTCTCATGGGTTTTAGTGGTGAAAAAATAATTTTAAAAATCGTTCGGGAAATGAGTTTACTCCCTGGTACTTTCTTTGTATACATTCGACTATACGGGCCGAGCCGGGATTTACGGGAAATCGCGGGTTTTCGGTTGCCGGCGATTAAACTGCTTTCATTCGGCGTCTCATCAAAAATGAAAATATTTTTGAAAACTACAAGTCTCATGGGTTTTAGTGGTGAAAAAATAATTTTAAAAATCGTTCGGGAAATGAGTTTACTCCCTGGGTACTTTCTTTGTATACATTCGACTATACGGGCCGAGCCGGGATTTACGGGAAATCGCGGGTTTTCGGTTGCCGGCGATTAAACTGCTTTCATTCGGCGTCTCATCAAAAATGAAAATATTTTTGAAAACTACAAGTCTCATGGGTTTTAGTGGTGAAAAAATAATTTTAAAAATCGTTCGGGAAATGAGTTTACTCCCTGGGTACTTTCTTTGTATACATTCGACTATACGGGATTTACGGGAAATCGCGGGTTTTCGGTTGCCGGCGATTAAACTGCTTTCATTCGGCGTCTCATCAAAAATGAAAATTATTTTGAAAACTACAAGTCTCATGGTTTTAGTGGTGAAAAAATAATTTTAAAAATCGTTCGGGAAATGAGTTTACTCCCTGGGTACTTTCTTTGTATACATTCGACTATACGGGCCGAGCCCGGGATTTACGGGAAATCGCGGGTTTTTTGGTTGCCGGAGATTAAACTGCTTTCATTCGGCGTCTCATCAAAAATGAAAATATTTTTGAAAACTACAAGTCTCATGGGTTTTAGTGGTGAAAAAATAATTTTAAAAATCGTTCGGGAAATGAGTTTACTCCCTGGGTACTTTCTTTGTATACATTCGACTATACGGGCCGAGCCGGGATTTACGGGAAATCGCGGGTTTTCGTTGCCGGCGATTAAACTGCTTTCATTCGGCGTCTCATCAAAAATGAAAATATTTTGAAAACTACAAGTCTCATGGGTTTTAGTGGTGAAAAAATAATTTTAAAAATCGTTCGGGAAATGAGTTTACTCCCTGGGTACTTTCTTTGTATACATTCGACTATACGGATTTACGGGAAATCGCGGGTTTTCGGTTGCCGGCGATTAAACTGCTTTCATTCGGCGTCTCATCAAAAATGAAAATATTTTTGAAAACTACAAGTCTCATGGGTTTTAGTGGTGAAAAAATAATTTTAAAAATCGTTCGGGAAATGAGTTTACTCCCTGGGTACTTTCTTTGTATACATTCGACTATACGGGCCGAGCCCGGGATTTACGGGAAATCGCGGGTTTTCGGTTGCCGGCGATTAAACTGCTTTCATTCGGCGTCTCATCAAAAATGAAAATATTTTTGAAAACTACAAGTCTCATGGGTTTTAGTGGTGAAAAAATAATTTTAAAAATCGTTCGGGAAATGAGTTTACTCCCTGGGTACTTTCTTTGTATACATTCGACTATACGGCCGAGCCGGGATTTACGGGAAATCGCGGGTTTTCGGTTGCCGGCGATTAAACTGCTTTCATTCGGCGTCTCATCAAAAATGAAAACATTTTTGAAAACTACAAGTCTCATGGGTTTTAGTGGTGAAAAAATAATTTTAAAAATCGTTCGGGAAATGAGTTTACTCCCTGGGTACTTTCTTTGTATACATTCGACTATACGGGATTTACGGGAAATCGCGGGTTTTCGGTTGCCGGCGATTAAACTGCTTTCATTCGGCGTCTCATCAAAAATGAAAATATTTTTGAAAACTACAAGTCTCATGGGTTTTAGTGGTGAAAAAATAATTTTAAAAATCGTTCGGGAAATGAGTTTACTCCCTGGGTACTTTCTTTGTATACATTCGACTATACGGGCCGAGCCCGGGATTTACGGGAAATCGCGGGTTTTCGGTTGCCGGATTAAACTGCTTTCATTCGGCGTCTCATCAAAAATGAAAATATTTTTGAAAACTACAAGTCTCATGGGTTTTAGTGGTGAAAAAATAATTTTAAAAATCGTTCGGAAATGAGTTTACTCCCTGGGTACTTTCTTTGTATACATTCGACTATACGGGCGAGCCCGGGATTTACGGGAAATCGCGGGTTTTCGGTTGCCGGCGATTAAACTGCTTTCATTCGGCGTCTCATCAAAAATGAAAATATTTTTGAAAACTACAAGTCTCATGGGTTTTAGTGGTGAAAAAATAATTTTAAAAATCGTTCGGGAAATGAGTTTACTCCCTGGGTACTTTCTTTGTATACATTCGACTATACGGGATTTACGGGAAATCGCGGGTTTTCGGTTGCCGGCGATTAAACTGCTTTCATTCGGCGTCTCATCAAAAATGAAAATATTTTTGAAAACTACAAGTCTCATGGGTTTTAGTGGTGAAAAAATAATTTTAAAAATCGTTCGGGAAATGAGTTTACTCCCTGGGTACTTTCTTTGTATACATTCGACTATACGGGCCGAGCCCGGGATTTACGGGAAATCGCGGGTTTTCGTTGCCGGCGATTAAACTGCTTTCATTCGGCGTCTCATCAAAAATGAAAATATTTTTGAAAACTACAAGTCTCATGGGTTTTAGTGGTGAAAAAATAATTTTAAAAATCGTTCGGGAAATGAGTTTACTCCCTGGGTACTTTCTTTGTATACATTCCACTATACGGGCCGAGCCGGGATTTACGGGAAATCGCGGGTTTTCGGTTGCCGGCGATTAAACTGTTTTCATTCGGCGTCTCATCAAAAATGAAAATTTTTGAAAACTACAAGTCTCATGGGTTTTAGTGGTGAAAAAATAATTTTAAAAATCGTTCGGGAAATGAGTTTACTCCCTGGGTACTTTCTTTGTATACATTCGACTATACGGGATTTACGGGAAATCGCGGGTTTTCGGTTGCCGGCGATTAAACTGCTTTCATTCGGCGTCTCATCAAAAATGAAAATATTTTTGAAAACTACAAGTCTCATGGGTTTTAGTGGTGAAAAAATAATTTTAAAAATCGTTCGGGAAATGAGTTTACTCCCTGGGTACTTTCTTTGTATACATTCGACTATACGGGCCGAGCCGGATTTACGGGAAATCGCGGGTTTTCGGTTGCCGGATTAAACTGCTTTCATTCGGCGTCTCATCAAAAATGAAAATATTTTTGAAAACTACAAGTCTCATGGTTTTAGTGGTGAAAAAATAATTTTAAAAATCGTTCGGGAAATGAGTTTACTCCCTGGGTACTTTCTTTGTATACATTCGACTATACGGGCCGAGCCGGGATTTACGGGAAATCGCGGGTTTTCGGTTGCCGGCGATTAAACTGCTTTCATTCGGCGTCTCATCAAAAATGAAAATATTTTTGAAAACTACAAGTCTCATGGTTTTAGTGGTGAAAAAATAATTTTAAAAATCGTTCGGGAAATGAGTTTACTCCCTGGGTACTTTCTTTGTATACATTCGACTATACGGGATTTACGGGAAATCGCGGGTTTTCGGTTGCCGGCGATTAAACTGCTTTCATTCGGCGTCTCATCAAAAATGAAAATATTTTTGAAAACTACAAGTCTCATGGGTTTTAGTGGTGAAAAAATAATTTTAAAAATCGTTCGGGAAATGAGTTTACTCCCTGGGTACTTTCTTTGTATACATTCGACTATACGGGCCGAGCCCGGGATTTACGGGAAATCGCGGGTTTTCGGTTGCCGGCGATTAAACTGCTTTCATTCGGCGTCTCATCAAAAATGAAAATTTTTGAAAACTACAAGTCTCATGGGTTTTAGTGGTGAAAAAATAATTTTAAAAATCGTTCGGGAAATGAGTTTACTCCCTGGGTACTTTCTTTGTATACATTCGACTATACGGGCCGATTTACGGGAAATCGCGGGTTTTCGGTTGCCGGCGATTAAACTGCTTTCATTCGGCGTCTCATCAAAAATGAAAATATTTTTGAAAACTACAAGTCTCATGGGTTTTAGTGGTGAAAAAATAATTTTAAAAATCGTTCGGGAAATGAGTTTACTCCCTGGTACTTTCTTTGTATACATTCGACTATACGGGCCGAGCCGGGATTTACGGGAAATCGCGGGTTTTCGGTTGCCGGCGATTAAACTGCTTTCATTCGGCGTCTCATCAAAAATGAAAATATTTTTGAAAACTACAAGTCTCATGGGTTTTAGTGGTGAAAAAATAATTTTAAAAATCGTTCGGGAAATGAGTTTACTCCCTGGGTACTTTCTTTGTATACATTCGACTATACGGGCCGAGCCCGGGATTTACGGGAAATCGCGGGTTTTCGGTTGCCGGCGATTAAACTGCTTTCATTCGGCGTCTCATCAAAAATGAAAATATTTTTGAAAACTACAAGTCTCATGGGTTTTAGTGGTGAAAAAATAATTTTAAAAATCGTTCGGGAAATGAGTTTACTCCCTGGGTACTTTCTTTGTATACATTCGACTATACGGGATTTACGGGAAATCGCGGGTTTTCGGTTGCCGGCGATTAAACTGCTTTCATTCGGCGTCTCATCAAAAATGAAAATATTTTTGAAAACTACAAGTCTCATGGGTTTTAGTGGTGAAAAAATAATTTTAAAAATCGTTCGGGAAATGAGTTTACTCCCTGGGTACTTTCTTTGTATACATTCGACTATACGGGCCGAGCCCGGGATTTACGGGAAATCGCGGGTTTTCGGTTGCCGGCGATTAAACTGCTTTCATTCGGCGTCTCATCAAAAATGAAATATTTTGAAAACTACAAGTCTCATGGTTTTAGTGGTGAAAAAATAATTTTAAAAATCGTTCGGGAAATGAGTTTACTCCCTGGGTACTTTCTTTGTATACATTCGACTATACGGGCCGAGCCGGGATTTACGGGAAATCGCGGGTTTTCGGTTGCCGGATTAAACTGCTTTCATTCGGCGTCTCATCAAAAATGAAAAATTTTTGAAAACTACAAGTCTCATGGGTTTTAGTGGTGAAAAAATAATTTTAAAAATCGTTCGGGAAATGAGTTTACTCCCTGGGTACTTTCTTTGTATACATTCGACTATACGGGATTTACGGGAAATCGCGGGTTTTCGGTTGCCGGCGATTAAACTGCTTTCATTCGGCGTCTCATCAAAAATGAAAATATTTTTGAAAACTACAAGTCTCATGGGTTTTAGTGGTGAAAAAATAATTTTAAAAATCGTTCGGGAAATGAGTTTACTCCCTGGGTACTTTCTTTGTATACATTCGACTATACGGGCCGAGCCGGGATTTACGGGAAATCGCGGGTTTTCGGTTGCCGGCGATTAAACTGCTTTCATTCGGCGTCTCATCAAAAATGAAAATATTTTTGAAAACTACAAGTCTCATGGGTTTTAGTGGTGAAAAAATAATTTTAAAAATCGTTCGGGAAATGAGTTTACTCCCTGGGTACTTTCTTTGTATACATTCGACTATACGGGCCGAGCCGGGATTTACGGGAAATCGCGGGTTTTCGGTTGCCGGATTAAACTGCTTTCATTCGGCGTCTCATCAAAAATGAAAATATTTTTGAAAACTACAAGTCTCATGGGTTTTAGTGGTGAAAAAATAATTTTAAAAATCGTTCGGGAAATGAGTTTACTCCCTGGTACTTTCTTTGTATACATTCGACTATACGGGCCGAGCCCGGGATTTACGGGAAATCGCGGGTTTTCGGTTGCCGGCGATTAAACTGCTTTCATTCGGCGTCTCATCAAAAATGAAAACATTTTTGAAAACTACAAGTCTCATGGTTTTAGTGGTGAAAAAATAATTTTAAAAATCGTTCGGGAAATGAGTTTACTCCCTGGGTACTTTCTTTGTATACATTCGACTATACGGGATTTACGGGAAATCGCGGGTTTTCGGTTGCCGGCGATTAAACTGCTTTCATTCGGCGTCTCATCAAAAATGAAAATATTTTGAAAACTACAAGTCTCATGGGTTTTAGTGGTGAAAAAATAATTTTAAAAATCGTTCGGGAAATGAGTTTACTCCCTGGGTACTTTCTTTGTATACATTCGACTATACGGCCGAGCCGGGATTTACGGGAAATCGCGGGTTTTCGGTTGCCGGCGATTAAACTGCTTTCATTCGGCGTCTCATCAAAAATGAAAATATTTTGAAAACTACAAGTCTCATGGGTTTTAGTGGTGAAAAAATAATTTTAAAAATCGTTCGGGAAATGAGTTTACTCCCTGGGTACTTTCTTTGTATACATTCGACTATACGGGCCGAGCCCGGGATTTACGGGAAATCGCGGGTTTTTGGTTGCCGGCGATTAAACTGCTTTCATTCGGCGTCTCATCAAAAATGAAAATTTTTGAAAAACAAGTCTCATGGGTTTTAGTGGTGAAAAAATAATTTTAAAAATCGTTCGGGAAATGAGTTTACTCCCTGCCTACTTTCTTTGTATACATTCGACTATACGGGATTTACGGGAAATCGCGGGTTTTCGGTTGCCGGCGATTAAACTGCTTTCATTCGGCGTCTCATCAAAAATGAAAATATTTTTGAAAACTACAAGTCTCATGGGTTTTAGTGGTGAAAAAATAATTTTAAAAATCGTTCGGGAAATGAGTTTACTCCCTGGGTACTTTCTTTGTATACATTCGACTATACGGGCCGAGCCCGGGATTTACGGGAAATCGCGGGTTTTTTGTTGCCGGCGATTAAACTGCTTTCATTCGGCGTCTCATCAAAAATGAAAATATTTTTGAAAACTACAAGTCTCATGGGTTTTAGTGGTGAAAAAATAATTTTAAAAATCGTTCGGGAAATGAGTTTACTCCCTGGGTACTTTCTTTGTATACATTCGACTATACGGGCCGAGCCGGGATTTACGGGAAATCGCGGGTTTTCGGTTGCCGGCGATTAAACTGCTTTCATTCGGCGTCTCATCAAAAATGAAAACATTTTTGAAAACTACAAGTCTCATGGGTTTTAGTGGTGAAAAAATAATTTTAAAAATCGTTCGGGAAATGAGTTTACTCCCTGGGTACTTTCTTTGTATACATTCGACTATACGGGCCGAGCCGGGATTTACGGGAAATCGCGGGTTTTCGGTTGCCGGCGATTAAACTGCTTTCATTCGGCGTCTCATCAAAAATGAAAACATTTTTGAAAACTACAAGTCTCATGGGTTTTAGTGGTGAAAAAATAATTTTAAAAATCGTTCGGGAAATGAGTTTACTCCCTGGGTACTTCTTTTGTATACATTCGACTATACGGGATTTACGGGAAATCGCGGGTTTTCGGTTGCCGGCGATTAAACTGCTTTCATTCGGCGTCTCATCAAAAATGAAAACATTTTTGAAAACTACAAGTCTCATGGGTTTTAGTGGTGAAAAAATAATTTTAAAAATCGTTCGGGAAATGAGTTTACTCCCTGGGTACTTTCTTTGTATACATTCGACTATACGGGCCGAGCCCGGGATTTACGGGAAATCGCGGGTTTTCGTTGCCGGCGATTAAACTGCTTTCATTCGGCGTCTCATCAAAAATGAAAATATTTTTGAAAACTACAAGTCTCATGGGTTTTAGTGGTGAAAAAATAATTTTAAAAATCGTTCGGGAAATGAGTTTACTCCCTGGGTACTTTCTTTGTATACATTCGACTATACGGGCCGAGCCGGGATTTACGGGAAATCGCGGGTTTTCGGTTGCCGGCGATTAAACTGCTTTCATTCGGCGTCTCATCAAAAATGAAATTTTTGAAAACTACAAGTCTCATGGGTTTTAGTGGTGAAAAAATAATTTTAAAAATCGTTCGGGAAATGAGTTTACTCCCTGGGTACTTTCTTTGTATACATTCGACTATACGGGCCGAGCCCGGGATTTACGGGAAATCGCGGGTTTTCGGTTGCCGGCGATTAAACTGCTTTCATTCGGCGTCTCATCAAAAATGAAAACATTTTTGAAAACTACAAGTCTCATGGGTTTTAGTGGTGAAAAAATAATTTTAAAAATCGTTCGGGAAATGAGTTTACTCCCTGGGTACTTTCTTTGTATACATTCGACTATACGGGCCGAGCCGGGATTTACGGGAAATCGCGGGTTTTCGGTTGCCGGCGATTAAACTGCTTTTGTTCGGCGTCTCATCAAAAATGAAAAATTTTTGAAAACTACAAGTCTCATGGGTTTTTGTGGTGAAAAAATAATTTTAAAAATCGTTCGGGAAATGAGTTTACTCTCTGGGTACTTTCTTTGTAAACATTTGACTATACGGGATTTACGGGAAATCGCGGGTTTTCGGTTGGCGGCGATTAAACTGCTTTCATTCGGCGTCTCATCAAAAATGAAAATATTTTTGAAAACTACAAGTCTCATGGTTTTAGTGGTGAAAAAATAATTTTAAAAATCGTTCGGGAAATGAGTTTACTCCCTGGTACTTTCTTTGTATACATTCGACTATACGGGCCGAGCCCGGGATTTACGGGAAATCGCGGGTTTTCGTTGCGGCGATTAAACTGCTTTCATTCGGCGTCTCATCAAAAATGAAAATATTTTTGAAAACTACAAGTCTCATGGGTTTTAGTGGTGAAAAAATAATTTTAAAAATCGTTCGGGAAATGAGTTTACTCCCTGGGTACTTTCTTTGTATACATTCCACTATACGGGCCGAGCCGGGATTTACGGGAAATCGCGGGTTTTCGGTTGCCGGCGATTAAACTGCTTTCATTCGGCGTCTCATCAAAAATGAAAACATTTTTGAAAACTACAAGTCTCATGGGTTTTAGTGGTGAAAAAATAATTTTAAAAATCGTTCGGGAAATGAGTTTACTCCCTGGTACTTTCTTTGTATACATTCGACTATACGGGCCGAGCCCGGGATTTACGGGAAATCGCGGGTTTTCGGTTGCCGGCGATTAAACTGCTTTCATTCGGCGTCTCATCAAAAATGAAAATATTTTTGAAAACTACAAGTCTCATGGGTTTTAGTGGTGAAAAAATAATTTTAAAAATCGTTCGGGAAATGAGTTTACTCCCTGGGTACTTTCTTTGTATGCATTCGACTATACGAGCCGAGCCGGGATTTACGGGAAATCGCGGGTTTTCGGTTGCCGGCGATTAAACTGCTTTTGTTCGGCGTCTCATCAAAAATGAAAAATTTTTGAAAACTACAAGTCTCATGGGTTTTAGTGGTGAAAAAATAATTTTAAAAATCGTTCGGGAAATGAGTTTACTCCCTGGGTACTTTCTTTGTATACATTCGACTATACGGGATTTACGGGAAATCGCGGGTTTTCGGTTGCCGGCGATTAAACTGCTTTCATTCGGCGTCTCATCAAAAATGAAAATATTTTTGAAAACTACAAGTCTCATGGGTTTTAGTGGTGAAAAAATAATTTTAAAAATCGTTCGGGAAATGAGTTTACTCCCTGGGTACTTTCTTTGTATACATTCGACTATACGGGCCGAGCCCGGGATTTACGGGAAATCGCGGGTTTTCGGTTGCCGGAGATTAAACTGCTTTCATTCGGCGTCTCATCAAAAATGAAAATATTTTTGAAAACTACAAGTCTCATGGGTTTTAGTGGTGAAAAAATAATTTTAAAAATCGTTCGGGAAATGAGTTTACTCCCTGGGTACTTTCTTTGTATACATTCGACTATACGGGCCGAGCCCGGATTTACGGGAAATCGCGGGTTTTCGGTTGCCGGCGATTAAACTGCTTTCATTCGGCGTCTCATCAAAAATGAAAAATTTTTGAAAACTACAAGTCTCATGGGTTTTAGTGGTGAAAAAATAATTTTAAAAATCGTTCGGGAAATGAGTTTACTCCCTGGGTACTTTCTTTGTATACATTCGACTATACGGGCCGAGCCGGGATTTACGGGAAATCGCGGGTTTTCGGTTGCCGGCGATTAAACTGCTTTCATTCGGCGTCTCATCAAAAATGAAAAATTTTTGAAAACTACAAGTCTCATGGGTTTTAGTGGTGAAAAAATAATTTTAAAAATCGTTCGGGAAATGAGTTTACTCCCTGGGTACTTTCTTTGTATACATTCGACTATACGCCGGATTTACGGGAAATCGCGGGTTTTCGGTTGCCGGCGATTAAACTGCTTTCATTCGGCGTCTCATCAAAAATGAAAATATTTTTGAAAACTACAAGTCTCATGGGTTTTAGTGGTGAAAAAATAATTTTAAAAATCGTTCGGGAAATGAGTTTACTCCCTGGGTACTTTCTTTGTATACATTCGACTATACGGGATTTACGGGAAATCGCGGGTTTTCGGTTGCCGGCGATTAAACTGCTTTCATTCGGCGTCTCATCAAAAATGAAAATATTTTTGAAAACTACAAGTCTCATGGGTTTTAGTGGTGAAAAAATAATTTTAAAAATCGTTCGGGAAATGAGTTTACTCCCTGGGTACTTTCTTTGTATACATTCGACTATACGGGCCGAGCCCGGGATTTACGGGAAATCGCGGGTTTTCGGTTGCCGGAGATTAAACTGCTTTCATTCGGCGTCTCATCAAAAATGAAATATTTTTGAAAACTACAAGTCTCATGGGTTTTAGTGGTGAAAAAATAATTTTAAAAATCGTTCGGGAAATGAGTTTACTCCCTGGGTACTTTCTTTGTATACATTCCACTATACGGGCCGAGCCGGGATTTACGGGAAATCGCGGGTTTTCGGTTGCCGGCGATTAAACTGCTTTCATTCGGCGTCTCATCAAAAATGAAAACATTTTTGAAAACTACAAGTCTCATGGGTTTTAGTGGTGAAAAAAAATAATTAAAAAATCGTTCGGGAAATGAGTTTACTCCCTGGGTACTTTCTTTGTATACATTCGACTATACGGGCCGAGCCGGATTTACGGGAAATCGCGGGTTTTCGGTTGCCGGCGATTAAACTGCTTTCATTCGGCGTCTCATCAAAAATGAAAAATTTTTGAAAACTACAAGTCTCATGGGTTTTAGTGGTGAAAAAATAATTTTAAAAATCGTTCGGGAAATGAGTTTACTCCCTGGGTACTTTCTTTGTATACATTCGACTATACGGGCCGAGCCGGGATTTACGGGAAATCGCGGGCTTTCGGTTGCCGGCGATTAAACTGCTTTCATTCGGCGTCTCATCAAAAATGAAAACATTTTTGAAAACTACAAGTCTCATGGGTTTTAGTGGTGAAAAAATAATTTTAAAAATCGTTCGGGAAATGAGTTTACTCCCTGGGTACTTTCTTTGTATACATTCGACTATACGGGCCGAGCCCGGGATTTACGGGAAATCGCGGGTTGTTGCCGGCGATTAAACTGCTTTCATTCGGCGTCTCATCAAAAATGAAAATATTTTTGAAAACTACAAGTCTCATGGGTTTTAGTGGTGAAAAAATAATTTTAAAAATCGTTCGGGAAATGAGTTTACTCCCTGGGTACTTTCTTTGTATACATTCGACTATACGGGCCGAGCCGGGATTTACGGGAAATCGCGGGTTTTCGGTTGCCGGCGATTAAACTGCTTTCATTCGGCGTCTCATCAAAAATGAAAATATTTTTGAAAACTACAAGTCTCATGGGTTTTAGTGGTGAAAAAATAATTTTAAAAATCGTTCGGGAAATGAGTTTACTCCCTGGATACTTTCTTTGTATACATTCGACTATACGGGATTTACGGGAAATCGCGGGTTTTCGGTTGCCGGCGATTAAACTGCTTTCATTCGGCGTCTCATCAAAAATGAAAATATTTTTGAAAACTACAAGTCTCATGGGTTTAGTGGTGAAAAAATAATTTTAAAAATCGTTCGGGAAATGAGTTTACTCCTGGGTACTTTCTTTGTATACATTCGACTATACGGGCCGAGCCGGGATTTACGGGAAATCGCGGGTTTTCGGTTGCCGGCGATTAAACTGCTTTCATTCGGCGTCTCATCAAAAATGAAAATATTTTTGAAAACTACAAGTCTCATGGGTTTTAGTGGTGAAAAAATAATTTTAAAAATCGTTCGGGAAATGAGTTTACTCCCTGGGTACTTTCTTTGTATACATTCGACTATACGGGCCGAGCCCGGGATTTACGGGAAATCGCGGGTTTTTGGTTGCCGGAGATTAAACTGCTTTCATTCGGCGTCTCATCAAAAATGAAAATATTTTTGAAAACTACAAGTCTCATGGGTTTTAGTGGTGAAAAAATAATTTTAAAAATCGTTCGGGAAATGAGTTTACTCCCTGCTACTTTCTTTGTATACATTCGACTAGGGCCGAGCCGGGATTTACGGGAAATCGCGGGTTTTCGGTTGCCGGCGATTAAACTGCTTTCATTCGGCGTCTCATCAAAAATGAAAAATTTTTGAAAACTACAAGTCTCATGGTTTTAGTGGTGAAAAAAAATTTTAAAAATCGTTCGGGAAATGAGTTTACTCCCTGGTACTTTCTTTGTATACATTCGACTATACGGGCCGAGCCGGGATTTACGGGAAATCGCGGGTTTTCGTTGCGGCGATTAAACTGCTTTCATTCGGCGTCTCATCAAAAATGAAAATATTTTTGAAAACTACAAGTCTCATGGGTTTTAGTGGTGAAAAAATAATTTTAAAAATCGTTCGGGAAATGAGTTTACTCCCTGGGTACTTTCTTTGTATACATTCGACTATACGGGCCGAGCCGGGATTTACGGGAAATCGGGTTTTCGGTTGCCGGCGATTAAACTGCTTTCATTCGGCGTCTCATCAAAAATGAAAATATTTTTGAAAACTACAAGTCTCATGGGTTTTAGTGGTGAAAAAATAATTTTAAAAATCGTTCGGGAAATGAGTTTACTCCCTGGGTACTTTCTTTGTATACATTCCACTATACGGGCCGAGCCGGGATTTACGGGAAATCGCGGGTTTTCGTTGCCGGCGATTAAACTGCTTTCATTCGGCGTCTCATCAAAAATGAAAATATTTTTGAAAACTACAAGTCTCATGGGTTTTAGTGGTGAAAAAATAATTTTAAAAATCGTTCGGGAAATGAGTTTACTCCCTGCTACTTTCTTTGTATACATTCGACTATACGGGATTTACGGGAAATCGCGGGTTTTCGGTTGCCGGCGATTAAACTGCTTTCATTCGGCGTCTCATCAAAAATGAAAATATTTTGAAAACTACAAGTCTCATGGGTTTTAGTGGTGAAAAAATAATTTTAAAAATCGTTCGGGAAATGAGTTTACTCCCTGCTACTTTCTTTGTATACATTCGACTATACGGGATTTACGGGAAATCGCGGGTTTTCGGTTGCCGGCGATTAAACTGCTTTCATTCGGCGTCTCATCAAAAATGAAAATATTTTTGAAAACTACAAGTCTCATGGGTTTTAGTGGTGAAAAAATAATTTTAAAAATCGTTCGGGAAATGAGTTTACTCCCTGCTTACTTTCTTTGTATACATTCGACTATACGGGATTTACGGGAAATCGCGGGTTTTCGGTTGCCGGCGATTAAACTGCTTTCATTCGGCGTCTCATCAAAAATGAAAATATTTTTGAAAACTACAAGTCTCATGGGTTTTAGTGGTGAAAAAATAATTTTAAAAATCGTTCGGGAAATGAGTTTACTCCCTGCTTACTTTCTTTGTATACATTCGACTATACGGGATTTACGGGAAATCGCGGGTTTTCGGTTGCCGGCGATTAAACTGCTTTCATTCGGCGTCTCATCAAAAATGAAAAATTTTTGAAAACTACAAGTCTCATGGGTTTTAGTGGTGAAAAAATAATTTTAAAAATCGTTCGGGAAATGAGTTTACTCCCTGCTACTTTCTTTGTATACATTCGACTATACGGGCCGAGCCGGGATTTACGGGAAATCGCGGGTTTTCGGTTGCCGGCGATTAAACTGCTTTCATTCGGCGTCTCATCAAAAATGAAAATATTTTTGAAAACTACAAGTCTCATGGGTTTTAGTGGTGAAAAAATAATTTTAAAAATCGTTCGGGAAATGAGTTTACTCCCTGGGTACTTTCTTTGTATACATTCCACTATACGGGCCGAGCCGGGATTTACGGGAAATCGCGGGTTTTCGGTTGCCGGCGATTAAACTGCTTTCATTCGGCGTCTCATCAAAAATGAAAATATTTTTGAAAACTACAAGTCTCATGGGTTTTAGTGGTGAAAAAATAATTTTAAAAATCGTTCGGGAAATGAGTTTACTCCCTGCTACTTTCTTTGTATACATTCGACTATACGGGCCGAGCCGGGATTTACGGGAAATCGCGGGTTTTCGGTTGCCGGCGATTAAACTGCTTTCATTCGGCGTCTCATCAAAAATGAAAATTTTTGAAAACTACAAGTCTCATGGGTTTTAGTGGTGAAAAAATAATTTTAAAAATCGTTCGGGAAATGAGTTTACTCCCTGCTTACTTTCTTTGTATACATTCGACTATACGGGCCGAGCCGGGATTTACGGGAAATCGCGGGTTTTCGGTTGCCGGCGATTAAACTGCTTTCATTCGGCGTCTCATCAAAAATGAAAATATTTTTGAAAACTACAAGTCTCATGGGTTTTAGTGGTGAAAAAAAATTTTAAAAATCGTTCGGGAAATGAGTTTACTCCCTGGGTACTTTCTTTGTATACATTCCCCTATACGGGCCGAGCCGGGATTTACGGGAAATCGCGGGTTTTCGGTTGCCGGCGATTAAACTGCTTTCATTCGGCGTCTCATCAAAAATGAAAATATTTTTGAAAACTACAAGTCTCATGGGTTTTAGTGGTGAAAAAATAATTTTAAAAATCGTTCGGGAAATGAGTTTACTCCCTGGGTACTTTCTTTGTATACATTCCTATACGGGCCGAGCCGGGATTTACGGGAAATCGCGGGTTTTCGGTTGCCGGCGATTAAACTGCTTTCATTCGGCGTCTCATCAAAAATGAAAATATTTTTGAAAACTACAAGTCTCATTGGTTTTAGTGGTGAAAAAATAATTTCAAAAATCGTTCGGGAAATGAGTTTACTCCCTGGGTACTTTCTTTGTATACATTCCACTATACGGGCCGAGCCGGGGAATTTACGGGAAATCGCGGTTTTCGGTTGCCGGCGATTAAACTGCTTTCATTCGGCGTCTCATCAAAAATGAAAATATTTTTGAAAAACAAGTCTCATGGGTTTTAGTGGTGAAAAAATAATTTTAAAAATCGTTCGGGAAATGAGTTTACTCCCTGCTTACTTTCTTTGTATACATTCGACTATACGGGATTTACGGGAAATCGCGGGTTTTCGGTTGCCGGCGATTAAACTGCTTTCATTCGGCGTCTCATCAAAAATGAAAATATTTTTGAAAACTACAAGTCTCATGGGTTTTAGTGGTGAAAAAATAATTTTAAAAATCGTTCGGGAAATGAGTTTACTCCCTGCTACTTTCTTTGTATACATTCGACTATACGGGATTTACGGGAAATCGCGGGTTTTCGGTTGCCGGCGATTAAACTGCTTTCATTCGGCGTCTCATCAAAAATGAAAATATTTTTGAAAACTACAAGTCTCATGGGTTTTAGTGGTGAAAAAATAATTTTAAAAATCGTTCGGGAAATGAGTTTACTCCCTGGGTTTTTCTTTGTATACATTCGACTATACGGGCCGAGCCGGGATTTACGGGAAATCGCGGGTTTTCGGTTGCCGGCGATTAAACTGCTTTCATTCGGCGTCTCATCAAAAATGAAAATATTTTTGAAAACTACAAGTCTCATGGGTTTTAGTGGTGAAAAAATAATTTTAAAAATCGTTCGGGAAATGAGTTTACTCCCTGCTTACTTTCTTTGTATACATTCGACTATACGGCCGAGCCGGATTTACGGGAAATCGCGGGTTTTCGGTTGCCGGCGATTAAACTGCTTTCATTCGGCGTCTCATCAAAAATGAAAATATTTTTGAAAACTACAAGTCTCATGGGTTTTAGTGGTGAAAAAATAATTTTAAAAATCGTTCGGGAAATGAGTTTACTCCCTGCTTACTTTCTTTGTATACATTCGACTATACGGGATTTACGGGAAATCGCGGGTTTTCGGTTGCCGGCGATTAAACTGCTTTCATTCGGCGTCTCATCAAAAATGAAAATTTTTGAAAACTACAAGTCTCATGGGTTTTAGTGGTGAAAAAATAATTTTAAAAATCGTTCGGGAAATGAGTTTACTCCCTGCTTACTTTCTTTGTATACATTCGACTATACGGGCCGAGCCGGGATTTACGGGAAATCGCGGGTTTTCGGTTGCCGGCGATTAAACTGCTTTCATTCGGCGTCTCATCAAAAATGAAAAATTTTTGAAAACTACAAGTCTCATGGGTTTTAGTGGTGAAAAAATAATTTTAAAAATCGTTCGGGAAATGAGTTTACTCCCTGCTTACTTTCTTTGTATACATTCGACTATACGGGATTTACGGGAAATCGCGGGTTTTCGGTTGCCGGCGATTAAACTGCTTTCATTCGGCGTCTCATCAAAAATGAAAATTTTTGAAAACTACAAGTCTCATGGGTTTTAGTGGTGAAAAATAATTTTAAAAATCGTTCGGGAAATGAGTTTACTCCCTGCTACTTTCTTTGTATACATTCGACTATACGGGCAGCCGGGATTTACGGGAAATCGCGGGTTTTCGGTTGCCGGCGATTAAACTGCTTTCATTCGGCGTCTCATCAAAAATGAAAACATTTTTGAAAACTACAAGTCTCATGGGTTTTAGTGGTGAAAAAATAATTTTAAAAATCGTTCGGGAAATGAGTTTACTCCCTGCTACTTTCTTTGTATACATTCGACTATACGGGCGACCGGGATTTACGGGAAATCGCGGGTTTTCGGTTGCCGGCGATTAAACTGCTTTCATTCGGCGTCTCATCAAAAATGAAAATTTTTGAAAACTACAAGTCTCATGGGTTTTAGTGGTGAAAAAATAATTTTAAAAATCGTTCGGGAAATGAGTTTACTCCCTGTACTTTCTTTGTATACATTCGACTATACGGGATTTACGGGAAATCGCGGGTTTTTTGGGCGAGATTAAACTGCTTTCATTCGGCGTCTCATCAAAAATGAAAATTTTTGAAAACTACAAGTCTCATGGGTTTTAGTGGTGAAAAAATAATTTTAAAAATCGTTCGGGAAATGAGTTTACTCCCTGGGTACTTTCTTTGTATACATTCGACTATACGGGCCGAGCCGGGATTTACGGGAAATCGCGGGTTTTCGGTTGCCGGCGATTAAACTGCTTTCATTCGGCGTCTCATCAAAAATGAAAATATTTTTGAAAACTACAAGTCTCTGGGTTTTAGTGGTGAAAAAATAATTTTAAAAATCGTTCGGGAAATGAGTTTACTCCCTGGGTACTTTCTTTGTATACATTCGACTATACGGGCCGAGCGGGATTTACGGGAAATCGCGGGTTTTCGGTTGCCGGAGATTAAACTGCTTTCATTCGGCGTCTCATCAAAAAATGAAAATTTTTGAAAACTACAAGTCTCATGGGTTTTAGTGGTGAAAAAATAATTTTAAAAATCGTTCGGGAAATGAGTTTACTCCCTGGGTACTTTCTTTGTATACATTCGACTATACGGGCCGAGCCGGGATTTACGGGAAATCGCGGGTTTTCGGTTGCCGGCGATTAAACTGCTTTCATTCGGCGTCTCATCAAAAATGAAAACATTTTTGAAAACTACAAGTCTCATGGGTTTTAGTGGTGAAAAAATAATTTTAAAAATCGTTCGGGAAATGAGTTTACTCCCTGGGTACTTTCTTTGTATACATTCGACTATACGGGCCGAGCCGGGATTTACGGGAAATCGCGGGTTTTCGGTTGCCGGCGATTAAACTGCTTTCATTCGGCGTCTCATCAAAAATGAAAATATTTTTAAAACTACAAGTCTCATGGGTTTTAGTGGTGAAAAAATAATTTTAAAAATCGTTCGGGAAATGAGTTTACTCCCTGCTTACTTTCTTTGTATACATTCGACTATACGGGATTTACGGGAAATCGCGGGTTTTCGGTTGCCGGCGATTAAACTGCTTTCATTCGGCGTCTCATCAAAAATGAAAATATTTTTGAAAACTACAAGTCTCATGGGTTTTAGTGGTGAAAAAAATTTTAAAAATCGTTCGGGAAATGAGTTTACTCCCTGGGTACTTTCTTTGTATACATTCGACTATACGGCCGAGGATTTACGGGAAATCGCGGGTTTTCGGTTGCCGGAGATTAAACTGCTTTCATTCGGCGTCTCATCAAAAATGAAAATATTTTTGAAAACTACAAGTCTCATGGTTTTAGTGGTGAAAAAATAATTTTAAAAATCGTTCGGGAAATGAGTTTACTCCCTGCTACTTTCTTTGTATACATTCGACTATACGGGCCGAGCCGGGATTTACGGGAAATCGCGGGTTTTCGGTTGCCGGCGATTAAACTGCTTTCATTCGGCGTCTCATCAAAAATGAAAATATTTTTGAAAACTACAAGTCTCATGGGTTTTAGTGGTGAAAAAATAATTTTAAAAATCGTTCGGGAAATGAGTTTACTCCCTGCTACTTTCTTTGTATACATTCGACTATACGGGCCGAGCCGGGATTTACGGGAAATCGCGGGTTTTCGGTTGCCGGAGATTAAACTGCTTTCATTCGGCGTCTCATCAAAATGAAAATATTTTTGAAAACTACAAGTCTCATGGGTTTTAGTGGTGAAAAAATAATTTTAAAAATCGTTCGGGAAATGAGTTTACTCCCTGCTTACTTTCTTTGTATACATTCGACTATACAGGGATTTACGGGAAATCGCGGGTTTTCGGTTGCCGGCGATTAAACTGCTTTCATTCGGCGTCTCATCAAAAATAAAAATATTTTTGAAAACTACAAGTCTCATGGGTTTTAGTGGTGAAAAAATAATTTTAAAAATCGTTCGGGAAATGAGTTTACTCCCTGCTACTTTCTTTGTATACATTCGACTATACGGGCGGATTTACGGGAAATCGCGGGTTTTCGGTTGCCGGCGATTAAACTGCTTTCATTCGGCGTCTCATCAAAAATGAAAAATTTTTGAAAACTACAAGTCTCATGGTTTTAGTGGTGAAAAAATAATTTTAAAAATCGTTCGGGAAATGAGTTTACTCCCTGGGTACTTTCTTTGTATACATTCGACTATACGGCGAGTTTACGGGAAATCGCGGGTTTTCGGTTGCCGGGATTAAACTGCTTTCATTCGGCGTCTCATCAAAAATGAAAATATTTTTGAAAACTACAAGTCTCATGGGTTTTAGTGGTGAAAAAATAATTTTAAAAATCGTTCGGGAAATGAGTTTACTCCCTGGGTACTTTCTTTGTATACATTCGACTATACGGATTTACGGGAAATCGCGGGTTTTCGGTTGCCGGCGATTAAACTGCTTTCATTCGGCGTCTCATCAAAAATGAAAATTTTTGAAAACTACAAGTCTCATGG